>JARHVA010001428.1:3162500-3210000 GCA_037957365.1 Torreya grandis | reverse complement strand
CCACATAGATTAGGATAAGTATAACATATCAATACTATCACTATTCTACAGAGATCTTAACAAGTATGATTATGAATAAGAATTAGAAATAATACATTTATAATGTATAAAAAATTATGTAATAACTATTCATAGTATATATGCATATGGTCATATGACTGAATTTGAAAAATCCATCTGTCAAATCCTAGATTCAATAAGTACATCTATCATATCTAAACTTAGTAATAATTGAGTCAATGTGAGGCTAAGTAGGATCCAATCCTATTGCTTAGAACTCACATTCCTAATTCACCACTCTTCCCTTAGGGATTCACAACCTAATGATCTCCAAAAATGTGTACATGGTTTTATGAATCACAATTCTATACTAATAGATCATAATAAGCAATACTATAAGCTAAATAATTATAGATGTACCAATATACCTACAAGAAAAATCATACAATCATTCTGAAATTATATTAAGTTGCCACTAGCCAAACATAACTAGTATCATATTTCATAGCTTAACCTATAGTGTTAGATTCATATGTAAGAGGAAATAATGTTAAAATTAACATAACATACAAAGGTCAAGGATCATAACTTCCTTACTACCTTATAAAGGTAACAAGCGAGACAATGTTTCTTTGCTTATATGACTAGCACATAACAAGTTAAAAGTTTATCTCAACCCTTTTGGACTATCAAAATGTTCTTCACATCCCATACCTTACTTGCTCCTAGTGAAAGGTACATAAATAAATATTCAAACAACATACTTCAAAAAGAGAATAATATTATTCTAAACATAGGTATATAATGACATAATAATTATAATCAATTAGAATTATATAAAATCAAGGTTCACTACTCTTTGTGGTGAAATTTCACAAGTTAGATAAAATAGTGACTTTAAGAAGTCAAAAGTGGAAAATAGAGAACTAACATCTCAAAAACAAATCCTACATACCCTCACACAATAAAAGGAAACACCATAACCTAAGTTTCCAAATCAATACATGCTTAGCAAAATTTGTAAGAGTAGTATCACAACCTACTTCCACAACTAGAAGAAAATATTAACCACAAAGATGCATCAATCCATCTAATCATATAACTTCTCTTAACAAGAAGTAGTGTTAGATACTTAGGCTGCACCCTAGCTTAAAATAGAAGTGTTCAAGTCCCACTCTCAAACCTATTCCAACATGGAAATGATCCTATGCTGTGGGTTTCTTAATTTTGGATCAAACCTCTAGGGTTTTTAATGAGTCTAGATCCTTATATATGACAATTTGAATCTCTTTTCATAAAACTTAATCTGTTGGGATGAAAAAGGAAAGAAAATACATGAATGAAAACCTACTCTAAGTGGTGATGCACTAAATGTTTACTTATTCACTCTCAACTTAAACACTTTCATGACTACTAATGAATCCAATGGAGACAAGGATTGATTAGATTCAATAACAAGGCTCCAAACATGAGCATTTTTTATGAAGGCTTAAAAGAGACTTTCAACTTGAAGGAAAAAAAGAGATAGGTCTATGCAAGACACTATAGACTTATGAAACTTCAATAGAAACTTCACTAGTTAACACTTCACACAACCTGTAAGAAACTAACAATATTGAATAAAGGTACATGAAAGACACACACATAATGAATAAGCAACATACACTCTATAAATCAAACCCAATAAATTACAATCAACATTCAACTAGAATATGAAATTGTTTTATATTGCTTCAAAAAGTTTACAAAGTGATTTTAACAGAGGTTTGCTATACCTAACCGATAGATGTAAATCAAGAGCTCAATGACTAAATTTATATGAAGCAAGAAAAGCCAAGGAGATAAATTTTAGTGCTGAAGGGGTCATTCATGAGCTTAATTCCATTCAGAATAATAGTTATAACCAACCTACATTTATGCTCCTTAAAAAATCTTAATTGATCAGGGCCACCTCAAATAATAGTTGCAACAGTCACACCATTCCTTCTCCCACTTATCCCTACATTGATACTCTTTTAAAATATCTTAAGTGATCAGGATAAATTATAGAACACACTCTTTACTAGAAGCTCAACCATAATATATATTTTGGACATGTGTCATCATCTCATTTGATCTTGAAAGTTTATTTTCAATGCTACCCATTGATCCTTAACCTAGGCTTCATAGATTGAGACACTTTTCACCATCATGTACTTTTTGTGGATTCACTATCAAATTCTTTTGATTAGTGATCTTGAGCCACATGGTAGCCTTGCATTCAATCTAATCTCCTTAACCTACACACTATTGATTTCTTTTGCTCAATTAAACATGTGTCATTGATCTTAGTTCATAAGATCAAATGCACACCATTGATCTCATAACTTTCCATAGTTATAACACTCAGTAGGAACTCATTCATCCTCATGATTATTTGAATCTTTGACATTTGCTCACCATTGATCTACTTTGGTATGATAGATCATGTACTATTGATTTTCTTAGACCCACTAACTTTATTAGTCACCACACACCATTAGATCTTCATTTATGTACCTGAGATCTTGACACTTATCATTGATGCATTCAATCATAAGATACGCTAACCTTTTGACTGTGAGCTTGTCATTGATCTTTGATGTACAATTTAACATGCTCTTTTGGATCTTCTGGACCCACTGACATCATTGATCACCTATTCATTGTTGGATCTTAACTTGATCTTCCATTATTTGGACACTTTTTAGCCATGCATTCATCCTTGGAATATTTGAATTTAAATGACTATTTTCCATAGATTTAACTTGATATCCCTAGGCACATCTTATATTGATAAATAATTATTCAAAGCTTGTATCTTAAGAAAGAAAATACACCAAGGGACCAAATTTTTAGAGTAAATACATATCAAGAAATACATCCTTTTTACATAATCCTTCACTAAAGGCTGCTAAGACAAGATAGAAATATAACTATACAAGAAACTAACTAAACATGTCTTGAGTGCCTTCAAAATGACTAATAAAAAAAATTTAAACACAAGCCATGAACTATTAAGCTATAGGGTTGGCCAATTTCTAGTTCTATAAATTGACTAACATTTCTGGTGACTCGACTAGCTTGACTATCCTACTAGTCATGGAACCTAAAATTTGATCAAGATTGCTCATGATGACTAGACAAATGTAGTATTACATATAAAAAGGATTACACCTGAATCCTGAAAACACTTTGAAGTAATGGGACACACATAAACAATGAGAAATAAACAAAACATACTAAACAACTACCTAAATAGGAGAAAAACAACAAACAAAGCAATGTGCAAGAGCACTTGGAGTTAAAGAAAAACTTGTCTACCTATGTACAAAGATCATGAGACAATACTAGTAGTAGAATTTAAGATACCTCTCATTTATAGGGATGGTAAGGCTCTCTCCATTCAACCTAGCAAGCTCAAAATCATTGCTCTCTTTGCAACCTACGATAACATAAGGCCCATTCTTAATACTATAAAAATTAGAGTGATTTACTAGTTTTGCACAGTCCTTATCCCATTTGAGGACTATATCACCGTATTGGAATTTATTTGAGGAATCTCTCTTGTCAAATGACTTCTTCAATTGGTACTAATTAGACCACATAATGTGTTTAGTAGTGTCCCTTGTCTCCTCTATCTATCTTAGCTCATTCAACCTTATATGCATAACATCATCCTTTATGAGCTCAATTTGATGTGCAAGCTCTAATGTAGGAAGTTTAAGAGATATAGGAAGTTTGGATTATTTGTCCTAGACAAGAGGGTATGGGGAGTGTCTCATAATTTTTTTAGGTGTCACTTTGTCTACCCATATGGCAGTCCTCAATCTAGTATGTCATTCCCTCTGACTATCCTCCATAGTTCTCTTGATAATCCTCAACAAGTTCTTACTTTTAGACTCTACTAGTCCATTGTACTATGGGTAATAGTTAGAGGACATCTTGAGAAAAATTCCATATAAAATAGCCCACTCACATACATTTTTTTTGATGAAGGCCAATGCATTATCAAAAATTATTGTAAAGGGCACGCCAAATCTAGCCACAAGGCTATCATAAAAGTCTAAAACATAATATTCATTAGCTTCCTTAAAGGCAGTTGCTTCAACCCATCTTATAAAGTAGTCTGTAACTATAATGATCCATTTATGTATTTTATTTTAAGGGTGTGTATCATCCATATGAAATCTAAGACCCATTACATGAAGGACTATTCTACTTGTATGGGCTATAAGGGAAGGGAAACTAGTTTCTACTTTCCAACAAACATTACACATTTTTGGAATTTCCTTACCCAAGAGTGTGCATATCTAAACATTATGGGCTAAAGTTACACATCTCTAATGATCTTAGATGTTGTGGTCTTGACAACAAAGTGCCCACCAGTTAGACCATCATGGAATTGTTCAAATAACTTATCTATTTGGAATGATTCCACACACCTCAAAAGCATGCCTCCTATATCTCTCTTGAAAAGTAATCCATCTATTAGGATATAAGGTATACTTTTAAAAATGAAGTGCCTTATCTTGGATCTATCTATCCCTATAGGACATTGGCCTAACTCAATAGTTTTGATTATATTATGTGTCTAATTGAAAGGTGTGTTGTCTGCAGTTGCCTATTCGCTATTATGGACTACCAACACTTGATATTTACCTTGTCTTACCTTTACTATAAGGTGATCACATAAACCTCTACCCCTTACAAGTTTTGTGAATCTAACCTCAAGGTCACACTCCATACATTTTTCACCCATCTATCTCTTTTCTCATTGAAGTCTGTATTGAGTATAAACTCTTTAGTACTTAGGTGTACAACCATGAGTATGATCTTACTATTGAAGAACATGTGCCTAAAATTCTTCAAACCTATTTCTATTACAAGCACATGTTTTTATAAAAATATATACCTCTCCTTATACCCCTCTAAGTCCTAACTAAAGAAAGTACTAGGCTATTCCAAACCTTGCTTGTTCTGTTGCATCAACATGGCATTTATTGCATCTAATGTAAAGAAGGCATACACATATAATTCTTTGTTAAAATTAGGATTAAGAAATGTAGGGTCATGAGAAATGGCATCCTTGATGGCCTCAAAACTCCTCTTACCTTATTTGGTCTATGTAAACTCCTTGCATTTTCTTAACATGTGAGTAAGAGGCTTGACTAGCACTACAAATCTTGGGATAAACCTTCTTATAAAATTAATGTTTCCCAAGAAACTATGCAAACCCTTCTTCTATTTGGGAAAGGGTAAGGATATGATGGATTCAACTCTTTTAAGATATATGGAGAGACCATATTTGGACACTACATGGCTTAATAACCTACCCTCATGAATACCAAATATACATTTCTTAGGATTCAATGATACACCAAACTCTCTACATATTTCTAATACTAGCCTCAAGGGAGAAATGTGATTAGCTGGATACTTTGATAAAATAGTGACATCATCTAGGTATATGAGCACCGTGTCATTGATCAAACCTTCAAAGGCAACATCCATTGCCCTCTGAAAAGTTGCCTGAGTATTGGATAGTCCAAAAGGCATTTTCATGTATGCATAAGCGTCCCACTTTTTGGTGAAGGTAGTCTTATGCCTTTATTCTTCCTTAACCATAATATGATTATAACCAAAGTAGAAATCATAAATGAGAACTTCTAAGAACTTAACACCTTTTGAAAAATCTGATCTATTGAGGGCAATGGGTAATGGTCTTTTAGGGACACCCTATTGAGGTCCCTAAAATCAACACACAAATGTATTTCCCCATTCTTCTTCCTCATTGGCACTAGGTTTACCACCCATGAGGAATTTATAATGGGGAATATTATCCTTGATTCAATCAACTTAGATAGCTCCCTTCTCATCAACTTCTCCACTTTTGGATTGATAGGATTTCTTTTTGTCTAACTGGTTTTGCATTGCTCTCTAGTTCAATGGAATGTTGTATAAGTTTAGGATTAAATCCCTTCAAATATTTTTATTCCCATGTAAATACATCAGATAATTCTTGACATAAAGTAACAAATGAAAATCTCTCTTCTATTGTGTTGATTTTTCCTAACTTTAATAATTTACCTTTCAAGATCTATATCCTCTTATAGTGTTCCTCCTTAGATGAGATACATGCCTTTCCTCTTCTCACTCGTTAATCTTCATTGAGGATGATTTATAATGTCACAAGCCCCTTAGGTAGCTTTTTAGATATTGACTACACTATTTGATCATCTTACTAATGTTGGAATTTGTTTTGATTCTTGTTGCAAAATTCTACCTCCAGCATCATAAAACATATAATTTGATCATCATTATCAAACACCTACCAACTCACCTCATTATTAGGTAAAGCTAGCCTGCATATGACCTTGACCTTATCTTGAATTTGGATACCTTTTACTCCTTCCATAATATCATACTGAGCTCTAATGGGTACAAGCCTATTTGCATGTTGATTTTCCTCTCTTGGTATGGATTTTATATTGAATGCCAAGAAGTCCTCTATGAGATCCCATACATGATGCTTATAATATTTATAATGATGGTTCTTGAATACACTTATGCCTCTCACTTAATTCATAATGATCTCACTATCACCCTTGACTTGAAGAAGTTTGACACCTCTCTTACAAACGATGTAGAAGGGCTTTATATTCAGTTGTGTTTGAAGTACAACTAAATTAAAATATTATAGATGAATAGTAATTTTGATCTATGGATGAAACCAATATGACTCCAACTCCACTACCATTCTTTGACCTTGAGCCATTAAATAATAAATTCCATAGACCATCTTCCTCTTGAGTGGTGTTAGTTAATCATGGTATAGAAATTACCCCCTCATGCATACAATACACGCATAAATATTCTTCTTCAATATTTCTATAGGGATCAAATCCATGATTTTCATTTTCCCATTCATCTAAGTACAAGTTTGAAATTCTTTCAATATGGTCATGAGGCTCTTGTTCACTAGAATTTTAATCTGCATCAACTATGGTATAGTTGACATTTGCAAGGTTATGTATATAGGGATCTAGATGGAACCTAGAGATAGATTCTGACCTAATAGTGACTTTAGTCCCATATCTGGTCTTAGAAATCATGTATGACCCATAAAAATACAAATAACCTCATATATTTATATTAAAATCTCTATATAGGCATTGGGTAAAATATGGGGTAGGTCTACAACCATTACATCTTGAGTGATGACACAATTTGGGAAAACTAGCAATGTGATCTTAATATCTTTCAATTTACCTATTATTTTAGTAGGGGAACCATCCAAATGGACTAAACCCTTTTCATTAGGTACATACTTAAGCTCAAGTTTATTTGCTATGGCTTTAGGCATAACTGAGGTTGAAGTTCCTGAATCTATCATATAATTGTGCACTAAGCAGTCCCCTATGATGAATGACAAATACAATGGATGGGGTTTGATATCCTTAGGGGGATGAACAACATTATGAGCTTGATCTTGACTAGGAACTTTAATTTGACTAGGTTGCCTACTATTAGTAAATTAATGTTTACCTTATCAGTTGTCTCATTCACATGAGAAGACTTGGAGAACTCTTTCTGAAGAATATCTTTCTGTCCTAGAATAGATAGAGAATCATACATAGACATAGTGACATTAGCCTTTTTCATATGATCCATAATATTGAAAGGAAGAATAGTACCTTTGAGCTACACTTTATAAGTAGAAGTATCACTTAGTACTTGAGTGACATGAGGAACAATATGAGACTTATGTTGTTGTCCATGATGTTGAGGTATTTATTGAGTTGTATGAGCTTTAGTAGCTATATTTGAAATGGTAGGCTACTGACTAACTTGTGGAGGTGTTGAAAAAGATTTAAGCTACTCCAAATTATCATCCAACATCCTCTTCTTATCCCTTATATTGGCTACTGTAGACACCTAAAACTGGCCACCGATAAACTCCAATCAGGCTTTTGGCTAATTTCCACTTAAAATGCACAATTTGGCCTAAAAAAACTAAAACACACTAAAGGATGTTAAAATTACATATTCAAGTGCTGATTTTGGCTAGGGTATCCCTAAATAAGGCAATGAAATTTATGGGCCAGCTAACTTTGATCAATTCATTCCAAGTCAAAATGATAAATTTACACCTGTGTGCTTTAGACTGCTCTTTCCTATCAAATCTTCTGCACAAGACATGTGCCTTTGTTATTTGTTGTTGGTAACATCCCAAATGGGAATATGGTTCCAATGCATCTGACATCACCTTCCAATTCTAATCCAATTAAATTTTGGACCAATAATAAGACATTATGATCAATTTGAGTAATTTGTGCACAAAGTGCTAAATCATGCTTAAGAGCTGATTAACCCAAGGCCTAATTAATAATTCCATAGAAATTTATTGAATATTTGTTTTTAGAAATGAATATTAAATAGCTACATCATCAATTGACCTCATTTCTTGGGAAGACATCTCTAGACTATAAATGCCACAAATATCAAGATTCATGCCTCATCAATGCCTTCTATGATGCCCTCCATGCCTCTTAATTTCCCCTTCTTCCAATGTCATAATGAGGATAATTAAAAACTTAATTACAAAAATAGAATTAATCCTAAACCACACATCTCAATATTGAGATGGATGGTTGAGGTTGATTATGATCAAATCCAAAAATCTTTAAATAGGAGGCATCACAACATCATTTCTAAGCTTAATTTATGCAAAGTTATAATGCAAGATTGGTCACAAAAGATTCATGAAACTAGTGTTACCATGCCAAATTGATTCCAAGCCAAGCCAAGCCATAATCCAAAGGTGCCAAGGAGAGATTGAGGTAGCCAATATTTCATTGCTAAGGACTTCATGAGCACAAGCCAAGCAAGCCACCATTACAAAGGCATTTGGAGCATCCAAGGAAGGTGAAGGAATTCTTGTGTTTTATTCCTTGCCTTTTTGTTGTGCTTGTGATTTGGTTTTGTTAACTAATCTCTCCCTAGTGTCTATACCTAGATATTTTATGATATTAGTATGTTTATTTCACTTTGTTTTCATTTTGGAACTAACACCATACTAACCATCCTCTCTTGAGTCAAATTCTTAGATCACATAATGGCATGCCCAATGGGACTAGACACATCCTACACATGAAGGAGATCATTTTTCAACTCTAAAATATTTATTTGAGACTTTAAAACTCTTGAAAATTGATTTTCTAACTTTATTTTTCCATTTTTGGTTGTCACAATTTTTACATAGTAACCGATGTTGGTAAAAATATTGACATCAGTTACTTGCTTAACCGATGTCAATCAGAGAGCTGACATTGGCTAGATCTCAATTGGTCATAACTAATGTCATTAGTATTAACCAATTTCAGTCACTATTTTTTTCCCAAAAACACAAACTTGAGACCTAATTTTTCAAATATTATTATTTCAAACTCAAAAGAGCTTTAAAGCTAAAGGACATGCTAATAATTTTATTGTAGGACCAAGTTTAAAATTTGCTCAAAACAAGTTTAAATCGCCTTTGAATGATTAAAAATGAATTAGGAACTTTATTTTGTGTGTTTAAAAAAGAATTTAAATGTTTTTATGAATGTTTTCAAAGTTTGCAACTAACACCAAGGGGTCAAATGAACACCACCAAACATTTCATTTAGGTTTAAAAATGAGAACACTTGTCAATTCTTGATTTCAATAGTTGTTTACTTAGGTTTTGTTTAGAAAAAAGAGGAATGTTGCATGTATTCTCTTCTATTTTTCCCCTATAGGGAACCCTTGGAATAAAAAGTGACATTCCTATTGCAAATAGCCTAATCTAAGGCTTAAAAATAAAGTCATCTAAAGCACTCCCCAAAAACTCATCAAAGTTTGGGTGACCTTTAAAATGACCCTAAAGTCTTTCTATTTCATGTTTTCTTTATCTTTTATACATCTTGGCTTATGAGGGGAACTTCATCACCTCCCACAAGTTCTTTAGGGAAGTTTTGACCTAGGGTTTCACCTCTCGACATTGACTTAATTTTGGATCCTTCAGAGTTGCACATGGGACATAGTGGCAGTTTGGACATCACACTACACTGAATGAAAAATAGGATGTAGTGGTTGTAAAAAGGACTTGACCTTTTTGCAATAATCCAAGTGATACATAGCCAAAATCCATGCTTTTTATTTTGCATTGTTTGGCATGAAAGTCATTGTGTAATTGATTCCCCTAGAATGATTGAAACCTAGCTAGTTTTATTCAAACCCATTTTACCATACCCTTGCTAGGATTTGGATGATTATACTTAGTATATTTTTGGATCATTTTCTCATTTGGTGTGTTTTGAGACTAAAACTTGTTTTTTTGTTCATAAGCCATGTTAAAAAAAATGTATTTGAGTTGAGGAGGGTAGTGTTATGTTGCCCAAATCATGTCAAACCATTTTGCTTTTGAGTCTTTGAAACATAGTATTGATCACATCATTTGAGCATGCTTACACCATTAGGCTACTCAATTTTTTTCAAGACTAGTTTGCCTTGTGCCAAAAACCATTTGTTTCAAACCATGTCATGCATACCATTTGGACAATTATCTTGTGCCATCATGCTGTCCAATCTTGTCTAATTTTTTTGGTCAAATCCCAATTTTCAACGTTGAAGTTTACAATTAGCCTTATTAAGTTTGGATCTAAACATTGATTGATTTATATTTAGGCCTCAATTTGTGGGGCTGATACAAAGATCTTTCTCTTTTAGGTTACATAACTTTGTTTAATCAATTACCCAAATTTGAAAACTATTGATGGTTTATTTGTTCAGCACCTATTCTCATCATTGTTTGTGCCTTTATTTGAGAAAACATAGTATTTATTCAAATAGCCTTTTGTCTTCTACCTTATGCCAACTGATCATGTTTATGTTTGATTCCATGTGCCGGGTCTATGTCAAAGTTGTTTTCAAAGTTGTTAGATTAAATCAAAATCACATTAGCCTTTGTTTCAAGTCTAAATTTTGATGTCATTTGGCCAAAATCCCTAGCGCATGCCTATTTGTTTGAGCCTAGATTTTGACTCTACATTTGGATAAAAGACTTAGCAACTCAACTTTTTCCTTTCCTAGTTTAGACCTTGTTTAGAACACTTTGACCTAGACCTTTGACATGTCAATTTTTATTCAGATGTTTGACCATTTATGCATGTGACATTTGACGTTAGACATTTGACATTAGGCTATATTATGCCAAGTCTTTGCACAAATCATTTTGGTGATACAGCTCCCCTTTCAGACCATATTGGAGATATAACTCCACCCCTTTGACCAAGTTAGACCAAGTTTGAACCATTTGTCCTTTAAACATAGTTTTTTAAATTTTATAGAACTCTAAGCCTTTTTTTTAGAGCTTTCATCATTTACATGGATATGTCTCACTAAACTTATGGTGGAGTCACTAACAATCTGAACTATGATAGAATGGCCACACAAAATGACTTTTATGGCTTTTATGAAGACCCTAATGATACTAATATGGTTTGTGAGAAAAATTTCTATCTGCCTCATATTAATCATTCATGGGAACAAAGTCACAAAACAAATTATTATCCAAATCGAGACTTTGATTGTTATGAAGAGGCTTGTGAAGAGGATTTTGAAGACCCAACTATAGATAATGTTGTTTGGGATATGAATCCATACCCTCTTTTCAAAAATTAGTACATGGAACACAGTTAAGAACCAACTTATGATCTAACTCATGATTTGAATGATATGGTCTATGAGAAAGACTTGGATGCTTTTTCTTATGCAAGCAATCAAGTTTCATGATGTCCTTTTGCTATCCAATCATCAACTACCCCTAATCCTCCTTTGGATTATATGAGCCATCAAGCTCCACAATATCCAAGGAATACCATTACCATTCCTAGACCTAGTCCTTTGGCTTGTGTGAGCAACCAATATCCATAATTCCTAACCATTTCTATACAAGGACCTCATCCTTTAGTTTGTGTGAGAAACCAAGCTCCACAATGCCTCTTCATCATTCCTAGATCTAGTTCTTTGGCTTGTGCAGACAATCAATCCCCACAACACCCTATCATTACCATCTTAGGACTTTGTCCTTTGGCTCATGTGAGAAATCATGCTCCTCAAAGCCCTACTATTATCCAACTATAAGTCATTCCTCATCCAGTACCAATCCTAACCAAAATTTAACCGATCCAATCATTTAAAGACCAAGCTGTGTTTAAAATTGATATTTTTCGACTCATTAAAAACCAAGTCCAAGAGAACCAACCAATCTAAGATGTTTTTGTTGAACCAACCATTTGTGATAAGTCAACCTATGATGAATCACCTATTGATCCTATACCAATTATTGAGGAGTCTCATTTTGATAAGCCAGTCTTTGTTGAGTCACTTCTTGATGATTATAATCACCTTTGGGAAAATCATTACCTCAACCATGTGCCTATTTTTCAAGAGCCTCCTATTGACAAGCTGGCCTCTAAGGAGTAATCTCTTGACCTTTTTCCCATCCTAGAGGAGTCTCACTTTGACAAAATAGTATTTATGGAGTCCATGATGCTATTACAAGTTGTTACTTATCCAATACCAATTATTCAATAAGACATCATTATAATAGAGTACCCATTAGATGAGGAATCAGAGTTAGAGTTAGGTTTTACTCTTAGATCGACATCAAATTTAAAATCAAAATTAGAATCTAAATCAACATAAGTCTCAACATCAGATTTAGAGTCCCTTGCTTCAAAATTATATTCAAAATAAGAATATGTTCATGGATATTACAACATTGGTTACACATGCCTTACAGAGCAATTTGAATTGTTTGTGATCCTTCTATAGTTTTTGAGGATGATTACTTTATCTTTAACACAAGTTATCCTAATATCTTCTACAAGGATTATGCAACCTCTCCCCATTCCACTACCATTCCATAGACCACTACCATCAACCAAAATAACCATATCATTGACATTCCATCTCCCACAAGTGTCGATTGGGACTAACAAAATCACACTTTGTTGAACTGTATCCATGGCAGCATAGCATTTGAAGAAGAGAAAGGAAGCTAAGACAACATTCATGTAGAAGAAAAACACTCTCCTAGTGGGACTTTTTTGGAAGTGCTAGGAGACAATCAAATTTAAAAGTCAACATTCCTTAGTGAAACCTTCTCAAAGGTGCTACGAGACAATCAAAACAACTTCATTGGTGAAAACCTCATTAAGGCACCAATAGATATGCACAAAATTTATTCACTACTTGATGAAGACAAAATCAAAGATCAAATAAAAATAACTTCTAATATATAGCCTAATCAAATGGTAACTACTCTCAAGATCAAACAATAAAAAAATATAGTAGTCCTATCAAGAGAACAAGTCTCCAGCCCCACCATAACCAAAATTATGTCAAATCTAACATCAACAACATTATGTGTGACTGAACATAATGATCTTCATTTATTTCTCCACCATTATACATTCTATTATCATCTACCATTCCATTTCATAGTCAAACCTACCATCCATTATTTTTCCCTATTTACCATCCATGGTTGTACTTTCCTCTGTAGAGGCTATAAAAATACCTTGTCTCAACATTTAAAGGAATCAAAATCAATGACCAATGAAGATTACAAAAGCATTCTCAACAACCAAATTTGTAGGCCATTTTTGATAGAGTAGCTATTTTGATGAGGTGTGGGCTAGTAATTAACATGATCGAGTATTTTGTTTGTATCATTTGTTGATTAGGATGTGCATCTCCCCATCAACAAGAACAATAGAATCAAAAACCACACCCAGGCCAAAAACATATACCATGCCATTGCCATTGTTACATATCCATTTTCCATTGTCAAATTACCCAACCATTCACCCCATCACTTGGTGGAAATACTCTTGCCATTTTATCCAATATATCAAAAACCATCATTATCCTTAGCAATACCATGCCATCCTATCATTCCATTCTTATCTAGATGTAATGAAATTACTTCAAGAATTAAGTATAACAGCAGAATTATATCCAAATATGATTGAAATATATCCAAATATATGATAATAGATAAGCCACTTCGAGGGGGCAACCTCCACAAGCTTCAATAAGAGCAGAATTCACAATATGATGATAAATGATTACCCACTACCTACTATATATAGTCTATCTAGGCCATGGTTACTCCATAGGCTGACCTACTAATCAAAATAAAGCATAGATAAATGTAATATAATGTCAAAGAGGAATAAGTAATCCATAATTCAGCTAATAGTATCCTCATACATGTGATAGGTTAGGGGTGTAGCATGCCCTTCCCCTTCAAACCAACGTTGTCCTCAATGTTGAACAACTCTGGATGTTGTTGCAAAAAATCTTCACCTTCTCAAGTTACATCTTCACTACTTTGGTTTTTCCACTTGATCAAATATTCCCTAATCTCTCTGGTTCTCAACCTCTCAGTTCATGTTTGGAGGATCTTCTCTGGTTCCAAAATGACTCGTCCTTCTTCATCTAGTTCTGGGAGCTCTGTCTGGGCAGAAACTTTCTATCCAATGACCTTCTTCAAACAAGAAACATGAAATACTTGGTGTATGTGAGATGAATGAGGTAACTCGAGCTTGTAAGCCACACTTCCAATTTTTTGTAGAACCTGATAAGGGCCATAATACTTAGGAGCAAGTTTGTTGCTTCAAGGACATATAATTGTAAGGCTACAAACGAACATATACCTAGTCACCCACCTCAAAATTTCACTCACTATAGTGTTGATCTACTTGTTGCTTCATCCTATTTTGTGCCAAGGCCAAATTCTCTCTCAAACTAGCCAAAACCTATTGTTGATGTTGAATGTGCTCTTCCACATCTCAAACCTTGGTGTGCACCTTTAATGAAGAAGTGATGGAAGGTGGATGGTAACCATATAGTGATAGAAATGGAAACATTTTAGAAGAGGTATGGAAAGATGTTTATACCACCATTTTGCAAGTGGTAGCCATTTAACCCAATGTTCTTGTTTATTTGATACAAAACAACTGAGATACCCCTCTAAACATTTGTTAACCACTTTAGTTTGTCCATCAGATTGGGGGTGGTAAGATGAGCTATCAGCTATCTGAGTACCCAAACAAGAAAATAGTTCAGTCCAGAAATTACTAGTGAAAATAGGATCATGATCACTTACAATTATTTTTGGGGTTCCATGTAATTTGAGAATTGCTTCCATAAAAATAGCCACTACTGTACTTGCTAAAAATGGGTGTGAGATAGCACAAAAATGGACATATTTTGTAAGCCTATCCACAATGGCCAAAATAACATTATTTCCTTTAGAACAAGGCAACCCAGTGATGAAATCCATGGAAACCTCCTCCCACCTTTGACTAGGAATTGCTAACGGTTGTAACAAACCTGGGGTCTTAACTATTTCACCTTTATTCTATTGGCATATCAAGCATTCTTCCAAAAACTTTTGTACATCTCCCTTGAGTCATTCCTAAAATAATTCTTTCTTAATTCTATGATAAGTTTTCAAGAACCCTGAGTGTCCCCCAATTGGAGATGCATGCAACTCTGCAAGAATCTTATGCTTAAGCTCTAAATTTTTGCACAAGTATAACCTGCCCTTATACCATAGGACATTACCTTTCCATTCAAATTTGTCAGAGGATAAATTACCTTGCTGGAGATTCTAAATCAAAACCTGTGTATCCTTGTCTTGCTCCCATTCTAACCTAGCTTCATCCACCCAATCTACTTGCAATATAGACATTGCACAAAGTAATGCTTCTGTGGATGCATCCCATCTGGATAGTGCATCTGCTACTACATTATCTTTACCCTTCTTGTAGATGATTTCAAAATCATAACCCAACATTTTGGTTACCCATTTTTGTTGTTCCTCAGATGATAATCTTTGCTCCAAAAAGTATTTAAGACTATCATGATCCATTTTCACCTTAAAGTGTCTACCCATCAGATAAGGCCTCCATTGTTTAAATACATGAAGAATAGCCATCATTTATTTCTCATAGATATGTTTTTTTAGATTCTTACCTTTGAATTGATAAATTTCAAATGCAATGGGTCTTCCTTCCTGCATTAGTACTGCCCCCAATCTAGACCTAGAAGCATCACATTCAATAGTGAATGTTTGTGAGAAGTCTGGAGTAGCCAAAATTGGAGTGGTGCACATAACTACTTTTAGTTTCTCAAATGCTTTGGTGGAATCATCATTCTAATGGAAAGAATCCTTCTTTAGCAATGCAGTGAGTGGGGCTACTATGCTGCCATAACCTTTCACAAATCTTCTATAGTAACTTGTTAGTCCAAGGAACCCTCAAAGGTTTTTGAGAGTTTTTGGCATGGGCCATTCCATTATCACTTTGATCTTTTGGGGATCAAATTTTACCCCTTCATGGGAAATAATGTGACCGAGGTACTCTACCTCCAATACTCCAAAAACACATTTAGATGGCTTCGCATAAAGTTGGTGCTTCTCCAAAACTATCAACACCTGTTTCACATGTTGCAGATGTGCTTCCCATGTCTGAATATAAATCAATATGTCATCAAAGAAAACTACCATAAACTTCCTTTAAAAAGGCCTAAAAATAGTGTTCATCAAGCTCTGAAAAGTAGATGGTGCATTTCTAAGACCAAAGGGCATTACCAAAAACCCATAATGGCCCTCATGTGTTCTAAAAGCAATTTTATGAACATCTTCATCCTTGATTATAATTTGATGGTACCCCGAGCGAAGATCCAATTTTGTGAAATAATTAGCACCATGCAACTCATCAAGTAAATCATCAATTACTAGAATAGGAGACTTATCTTTGATGGTGTACTTGTTGAGTTCCCTATAATCTGGGCACATCCTCCATGTGTCATCCTTCTTCCACACCATGACCACTAGTGATGAATATACACTTTGCCTATGCTTGATGATCCCTGCCTCCAGCATCTCATGGACCATATTTTCAATTTCACTCTTTTGTGCATATGGATATCTATATGGTCTGATATTTGGTGGTTGACTACCTGGAATTAGTTGAATGGCATGATCATGTTCTCTTTTTGGTGGTAGTCCTTTTGGCATGGCCCCAAAAATAGATGAGTGGTCTTCAAGAATTATTTGTAGATCAGGATGTGTAGATACCTGTGTGGGTTGAAATTCTATGGAGCATAATCATGAAATAATTCCATCTACCCCCTTTTTTAGCATCTCGATCATCTAATGTGAACTAACCAATTGTGGAGATTTTGCATGTAATCCATGTAGTTCAATTTTCTTACCTTCAAAATGAAAGCGCATGAATAGTTCTTGGAAGTTCATCTCAATGGTACCTAAGGTTGTGAGCCATTGGACTCCCAAAACAATGTCTATGTTACCCATGGGAATAAAAAGCATAGGAGAGTTGATATTGTACCCACCCATAGTAAGCTTAATACTATGGCATTTGCCTAAACAATTAATTATGCCACCATCTGCAATCATGACCTAAAATTTTGGTGTTGGGTAGATGAAGCAGTTCAATTGAGTGGCCAACTTATGGTTTATAAAGTTATGTGTGCTCCCTTAATCAATCAACACTGTCACCTTATGTTTCTTGAGAAAACCCACCACCTTAAGAGTTTTTGGAGTGCTAATACCTGCAAGTGCATGACAAGAGATTGTAGGTTTGGAATCTTTAGGTACCTCCTCTATATCTTCCTCATCATCATTGGAGGCATCATCTGCTTCTTCATCTTCCTTTGGTCCCTCAATGTAGAATAACTTCTTCTCAGCACATCTATGTATTTTACTCCACTTGCTATCACAACCAAAACATAATCCTTTTGCACGCTTCTCTTCAATTTGCTGAGGGGTCAATCTAGTAGGTGGAGGAAATGTTGGTGACGATATGCTATGATCTTTGAAGTGAGTGAATGGTTGCTTCTTGTTGGCTATGAATTTTTCCTCAGCTCTATGTGCTAGGATAATAGATTCAAAAATATTGAGTGGATTAAACATGTGTACCTCATGTTGAATGTGGTCCTTGAGTCCACCCAAAAATAGGTCATTCAAGTTTACTTCAGAAATTGTCTCCACACATAAGGATAGGTTCTGAAAATGATGAATATAATCCTTGATAGAGCTAGTTTGTCACAATTTGCCAATTGGCTGAAGTAATTCTCTGTCACACTATTGCCATAGTGTAATTGTAGCTCCTTTGTAAAAATTGACCAGGTGACATTGAGAGTCATCTTTTTCTTTTGAGCACACAACCATCGATACCAAATGAATTGATCAAGTTCAAGATACAAGGATGCCATGGTAACCTTCTATCCACTTGGAATCTGATGTAGGTCAGAAAAACTCTCCATTTGGTTGAGCCAATTGAGTGGATCTTTTCCATCAAATTTGCGCATATCCACCTTTGGTAATAGGTTCTTCTGTGGCCATGGAGTTGGATTTGAAGTAGACTGGTTAGGAGAACCACCCTAGTGGGTTTGTGAAATAGAGTTAGATTGATGGTTTGATTGATTAATTTTTAAATCCATCATGATATCTCCCAAACTATCTTGTATGGATTGCATATTAGATTGTATGACTTGCACCTCACTCTGAATGCCTTGCACACTATAGTCAAGCTGGCTCACTTTGTGATCTATGTCATAAAACCCTGGTACAAAGGGTCTATTGCATCCCCCTTCTGACTCCATCTCATCCTATTTAAGAGTTTTACCTGGAGTTTCAACACCCTTTCCTTAGCCCCGAGTTTGTGGACCTGCCATATAAGGGTTTTACGATGTCGACCCTTATTGACACTTTTGACCCAAATTTGACCAAGTGATTTTGGAATTATTTAGGCCTCAAATCAAAATATACTAAGAACAAACTATATTCAAATTTTTCTAATCTTTCCAAAAATGTAAACAACTCATAAAAATTCTTTTAATTGCGCAATATAGAGCAATTTTATGAAAAACAATAAAATAGCGATAACTTTTGTAAAAGAGATCCAAATGAGATGAGATTTTAGTGGAAGATTAATTTTATTATTTCTCACCTCTAGTAAATAATTCTTAGATAAATTCACAGCCATTTTTTTATATATCACAAAATTTAAAAATTTAGTGTTTCACCCACAAGATTGCCCAAATCATAGCTCTGATACCACTTGTAATGAAATTACTTCAATAATTAAGTATAACAACAAAATTATATCCAAATATGACTAAAATATATCCAAATATATGATAATAGATAAGCCACTTCAAGGGGCAACCTCCACAAGCTTCAATAAGAGCAAAATTCATAATATGATGATAAATGATTACCCACTACCTCCTATATATAGTCTATCTAGGCCATGGTTACTCCATAAGCCGACCTACTAATCAAAATAAAGCATAGATAAATGTAATATAATGTCAAAGAGGGATAAGTAAGCCATAAGTTAGCTAATACTATCCTCATACATGTGATAGGTTAGGGGCGTAGCACTAGACCAAAGCCTATTTTTAGTCATCTTACCTAATCCTATTTTGATCTTGGTTCATTTGGTTCTTATTTCACCTTTTGTAGGTGGATTAAAATCAAGTCTCAAAAATCAATCCCATCCATGTTTATAATGACAGTCTATGAAAGTAGTATGATATTTGATCTGGTAAGATATCTTTTATCCTATCAAGTTTGTTTATGTGATCCTGGTTATAATCACCTATGGGAAAATTAGTGTTTCACCAGTCTTGCTACTAATTATAACCACCTATGGGAAAATTATTATCATTGACCTATGCTTTTGTATCCTAGTTACAATTGCCTATGGGCAAACTAGGGGCAACACTTGTTTATCATGCATTGTTGTATCACCTTACCATTATTATTTTCATTTGACTGGCCATTTGTCAAATTTAAGACTTATTGGGACCTAGTTAGTTTTTCCCTCCTTTTGTGTGGATGGAATTACTATGACTTGAAGTCATTTTAAGACTATGTGGGTCATGCTCAATTCATGTTGAGGTCACCTCAGTCCCCCTTTTCATACGCGCTCAGCATTTTGTGGGCGACCTAAGCCAAATGCTCTCACCATTTTATGATTATGTATCTTTTCATTCTCGATCGAGTTAAGATACCTCAAAATTCCAAAAACATTCTTAACATTTAAAAAATCCAAAAACATTTGTCTTGTTTAAGCCTAGTCAGTTATCCTTGATCGGCCTTACTAGGGCATGGTCATTGTTAGGATGCTTTCTTTTGATTTTGTTTTCAAGATTTTTATTTTTTTGTTTATTTTTAGTTGCTTATTTATTTATTTATTTATTTTATATTGTTTTTTTGTTTGTTTGTTCACTTGCCTATTTGTTTACTTTCAGCACTATTGCCTTGACTCAGTCTATATGTGTTCATTGGGTGATTCCTTGTGCACATTATTCTCTAGTCCATCCATATTCATCCATTAACATTTTCATCATGGTTTTTATCATTGGTGCATTTTTTTTTGAGTGTTTATTGGATCGAGAGTCAGTCTTTATGCATATTTTGGCCAAGTTTTCATGGTGTTCTATCATAAAACCTACCATCACATGCTATAAAAAAATTAGATTCAAGAAGGTCTACAATAAATAGAGCTATATAAGTTTCTCTTTGGAACCTTGGCAAATCATTCCACCCACATTGATCAATTTAACTCATTTGGCCATTCTAGTTATGTCATTATTAATTAGGATGAGCATCTCCTCATTAGCAGGTACAACTAAATCATTCACACTAATCAATCTCATTCTTCTATTAATCTATTTCATCACTTTGTATCCACTCATATTTAATCTATATTCTAGGTTATATCCTTTATTTATGCTTGCTAATCAGCCCTAACTAGGGCACAATCATCTTTAGCCAATCTAGGTCCTTTTAATGATTATAACCGCCTGTGGGAAAATCATTATTTTGACTTTTAGTCTTGATTATAACCACCTTTGGGAAAATTAGTCTCCTTTTTACATCAATTAATGCAAGCATTTTCTTATTTGGATTAATCTCAACCATAGGTTAATTCCACCTTTATTCTTGTTTCTTTTCGAGGGACCATCCATTAACAAATGTGATGGCCACTCCCTAAAGGGGGCATCATCATAGGCTTCCCAAAACCATTTGGATCTTTATTATTTAACCATCATCTTCTTTTTGTCATGCATTCCATTTATCATTCTTTGAGAAGAAATTGCTTTGTCTATAGTTTTCAACATCTTCCCAAATAGGGGCAAACTGTAGACACCTAAAACTAGCCATCGATAAACTCCAACCAGGCTTTTGGCTAATTTCTACTTAAAATGCACAATTTGGCCTAAAAACACTAAAACACACTAAATGATGTGAAAATGACATATTCAAGTGCTGATTTTGGCCAAGGTATCCCTAAATGGGGCAATGCAGTTTATGGGATAGCTAACTTTGATTAGTTCATTCTGAGTCAAAATGATAAATTTACACCTGCATGCTTTGGACTGCGCTTTCCTATCAAATCTTCTACACAAGATATGTGCCTTTATTATTTATTGTCAATAACATCCTAAATGGGAATATAGTTCCAAAACATCTAACTTCACCTTCCAATTCTAATCCAATTAAATTTTGGAACAATAATAAGACATTCTGATCAATTTGAGTAATTTGTGCACAAAGTGATTAATCATGGTTAAGAGCTAATTAACCCAAATCAAATCCTAATTAATAATTTTATGGAAACTTATTGAATATTTGTTTTTAGAAATGAATATTGAATATCTAAATCATCAAGTGAACTCATTTTTTAGGAAGATATCCCTAGGCCATAAATGTCATAAATATCAAGATTCATGCCTTGCATGCCTCATCAATTCCTTCCATTATGCCCTCCATACCTCTTAATTTACCCTTCTTCCAATGTCATGATGATGATAATTACAAACTTAATTTCAAAAAATTAATTAATCCTCAACCACACATCTCAATATTGAGATGGATGGTTGAGGTGGATTCTGATCAAATCCAAAAATCTATAAATAGGAGGCCTCATAACATCATTTCTATGTTTAATTGTTGCAAAGTTATAATGTAGGATTGGTTCCAAAAGATTCATACAACTAGTTTTACCATGAAAATTGATTCTAAGCCAAGCCAAACCACAAGCCAAAGGTTCCAAGGAGATATGGAGGTATCCAAGCTTCCATTTCTAAGGACTTCATGAGCACAAGCCGAGCAAGCCACCATTACAAAGGCATTTAGAGCATCCAAGGAAGGTGAAGGAATTCTTGTGTTTGATTCATTTATTTTTTGTTATTATTGTCATTTGATTTTGTTAACTAATCTCTCCTTAGTGTCTAGGCCTAGAGATGTTATGTTATTAGTGTATTTATTTCACTTTGTTTTCATTTTGGAACTAACGCCATACTAACCATCCTCTCTTGAGTTAAATTCCTAGATCACAAATACAACTGGTTTATTTTCCCTTTGTGTAGTCTATCCCATGTTTACTACTACATGCTCAAACATATGATCCCCTTCTTGAAATTTTATGAATATGGTGTTAGCTAGTTCCTTACCCATGATCCCTTGCTATTGAATTTGAGCTTCTGATGATGTCATGGTAGGCATGTTATCTTGATTCATTAGAGGGCCTTATGGGGGATGAGGCATCATGTCATGGCCTTAGAATGAAGGTACATACTTCAAAATAGGATCTTGATAAATTTATCTACTTATAACCATTACTATATCATTAGACTACCCTCCTAATTTCCATTAACCATCTTGCACAAGCTTGTTTTGTGTGGGGACCAAGGCTCTTAATCTACTTATAATTATAAAATTATAGCTATTATGAGATCTATCATGGGTAATTTAGCCTTGAGATTATTTATTTTATGGATAACAACATTTATTGTAGGATTGAGTAGGGCATTGGGCTTAGAAGGGACCTTGGTATGGCCTATATGAAGTTTGTTACTATCTCTCTATAGCCACTAGATTGTTTTTTTGTGCCTTCAGCAAACTCTCAATCATTGAAAAAATTTCCACTTGACTATCATCAGGTCAAGATTGATTATTTGGAGTGAGAAATGGATCAATGATAGGTGGGGTTGGCTAAATCTTAGAAAAAATTGGAATGAGAGGTCTTGGCATGAGTTTCCTTGCTTTTATCAATCATTTTTTTGCCCTTATAGATATCTCATAAGCATCAAGCAAAGTTCTCTTACCCATGATTGGATCATGATTGCAATGTCTAAATTCAATGCTTTTAAATAGTAAATAAAATCATAATTGGGTGTGTGTTTAATGATGACAAGGATCCTATCCCAAGTTTTTGGAATCTATAGTTGAAATTAACCATAGATTCTTAAGAAGCACTCCTGATTGAGGTGAGTTGTCCAACAAGTGACACATGGTCACTTATATCCTCAAAATTCTTATATAGGCACTCACCAAAATCATCCCAAGTATTTATTGAGGTGGGAAATAGAACCTTATACCATTGCAGGGCTTTGCCTTTGAAGGATGTGGCTAGTAGTCTCATGTCTATATTCTCCTACGTAATGTTATGCACTGAACAAAGGTTTATAATGTCAGCTATGTGTTCTACATGAGTGGTAGAGTTTTCTCATATAAAGTATGGTAGAATATTCAAAGAGGTAGTAAGGATATCATCATGTTGCTAAAGGTTAAGATGGTTGCCACCATTGAAGGGTAGGAAATCTTACAATCTAGGCCTTGCCATTTACATTTGCTTTGGTAGACTTTTAGTGGATTGAATATGGGCAAATTTGTATATTTTAGAGATGTGGGAGAATTAAGGGGTGCTAGGTTGGGGTTTGAAACTCATACCATTTTCCTCACTATAATATCTAAGGGAAATTCAATGAATTAAACTTGATTACCTTTTGAGGCAGACTTGGTAGAGATTTGGCACATGAATTTACTCTCCAATCTACTGATGACTACTCCAAGATTTTCAAGTGTTCTCTGACATTGGTTTTATATCCCAAGCTAATGTACATATGCCTTGATTTAATTCCCATCATGAATGCTATAACTATTAGAGACTTAGGTTGCACCCTATATTAAAGTAGAAGTTTTCAAGTCCTCTCAAATCTAGTCTAACATGGGAATGACCCTAGCCTATGGGTTACCCAATTTTGGGTCAGACCTCTAGGGTTTTTAATGAGGTTAGCTCCTCAAATATGATAATTCAAACCTATTTTCCTAAAAATTAATCTATTGGGATGAAAAGGGGGATAAAATACATAATGAAAACCTAATCTAAGTGGTGATGCATTGAATGTTCAATTATGCACTATCAGCTTAGACACTTTCATGACTATTAATGGATCCAATGGAGATGAGAATTGATCAAATTAATTAATAAGGTTCAAAAAATGAGTATTTTTTGTAAAGGATGAAAAGATACTTTCAACTTGAAGGACAAAAAGAGATAGGTCTATGCAAGACACTATGGACTTATGACACTTCAAGAGAAACCTCACTAGCTAACACTTCACAGAACTTACAACAAACTAACAGTCTTGAATCAAGGTACATGAAGGAGACATAAGTGATGAATGAATAACATACACTCTATAAATAAAACTTCAATAAAGTACACTTAAAATTCAACTAGAATCTAAAATTGTCTTATATTATTTCAAAAGAGTTTACAAAGTTATTTTAGTAGAGGTTTGTTATACCCAATTGAGGGATGAAAATCAAGAGCTCAATGCCTACATTTTTAGGAAGAAATAAAAGATAAGGAGATAAATTTTAGTGTTGAATAGGTCATTAATGATCTCAATTACACTCAAAATAGTAGTTACAACCACCCTGCATTTATGCTCCTCAAAAACTCTTAATTAATCAGGGCCACCTCAAAAAATAGTTGTAACAGTCACACCATTACTTCTCCCACTTCTCTTTGCATTGATGCTCTTTTAAAATCTCTTAAATAATCAAGATAAATTATATAACACAATCTTTACCAAAATCTTGACCATACCATATATTTTGGACATGTATCATCATCTCATTTACTCCCAAAAGTTTACTTTCAATGTTGGTTATTGATCCTTGATTTAGGGTTCACAGATTGAGACACTTGTCACCATCATATTATTTCTATGGATTTTCTATCAGGTTCATTTGATTAGTGATATTGAGCCATGTGGTGGCCTTACATTAAATATGATCTCCTTGACCTATGTACTATTGATTTATTCTTCTTAGTTAAATATGTGCCATTGATCTTAGTCTGTAAGATGAAATGTATGTTATTAATCTCATAATGTACCATGATTGTGAAAATCAATAGGAACTCATTCATCCTTGGGATTATTTAATTATTTTACCTTTTCTTTCCATTGATCTACTTTAGTATGATGGATCATCCACCATCCATTTACTTGGACCCACTAGATTTGTCATTCACCACGTACCATTAGATCTCCATTTAGGTACCTAATATCTTGACACTTGTCATCGATGCATTAAATCATAAGATGCATTGACCTTTTGATTGCAATCTTACCATTGATCATTGATGCATGATTTAATGCACTCCATTGGATATTTCAGACCCACTAACATCATTGATCACCTGCTCGCTATTAGATCTTGACTTGAGCTTCTATAATTTGGACACTTGTCAGCGATACATTCATCCTTAAAACATTTAAATTAAAATATATATTAACCATAGCTTTAACTTGATGTCCCCAATCATATCCTATACTGATAAATCATTTTTTAAATCTTATATCTTAAGATATAAAATGCACCAAGGCACCAAATTTGTAGAGTAAAGACATAACATGAAATACATCCTTTTCAAAAAATCCTTCACTAAAGGATACTAAAACAAGATAGAAATATGACTATACAATAAATTGACTAAAAATTTCTTGAGTGCCTTCAACATGACTAACAAGCAAATTTTGAGCATAGGCCATGACCCCTTAAGCTATAGAGTTGGCCAATTTCTAGTTCTATAAATTGATTAGCAAGTAAAAAACACTATCCTATGAACTGAAGGGGGTAATATCAAAAAAAAAAAATTAGACACAAGTTTCTATTAAAGGAAACACTAAATCAACATCATGTAAATATGAATCTTCTTGATAGCTTAAAATAATGTAAGAGGAGAGTGAGAGAATAACAACACACTTCTAAGCTAGCTACGAGAGATGACACTTTTTCCCAAGTTCAAATAAACAAACTTCTAACATAAAGGAATTCTCAACTACAAGAAAATTCCCACCACACTAGGTGGTGCCAATCTAGAATTGTCTTATAAGATTTTCCCACTCTTAGGATTGTGTAAATAAATCACATATACTTAAGTGAGAAGCATCTCATGATTTTAAAATACTCACAACATAGTACACAATTGGAAAAAGTGACTTGGTTACTAAGAAAGATGTAATCATACTCAAAGTCTTTTAGCTAAAAGATAAAGAATATTTTAGGGAAATCTTGTTTATAACTCATGAACTATGCTATTCACTTACCTGCCCATTCACCTTATATAAACATCACCAATGAGATGCTTGATAAACCAACCCTTTAACAACTCTAAGGGGTTAAAAATTCTCTTAGGGTACCTACTCAATATACCACACAGACATTCACAATTCTCCTTTTTGATAAATATAAAGGTACATAAATTTTAATGGGCTCATTAGGTCTTAAAGTTTGAGCCATAGCTCAGATACCACATATAACATCTATATTGGGTGATAACTAGTTTTTTTTAACAAACACAAACTAAAAGTAGATTACACCACATGAATCTAAGTAGTGATCATATAAAAACACTCCAAGAGTGATAAATTTAAATAAGCATGTGACATATATCCATCATTGATCACTATCAATATATAAAAACACATCAATATACAATCATAAAAAGTAATTACAAATATCCAACCATTGTTGGTATAATACTTAGCCACATCTATCAATCTATATTAGATAGGCAAATACAAATCTACATAATAATGTATCCAATAATCAATACAAAATAAATATTTTAAAAAAATAAGATACAAGGCTCCTCAGAGCATGAGTTCCCTGATTTCTCTAGCATCTAAGACAATCTAAAGAGTCATCTCAAAGGTAGTACTGATATTAGGAGGGAATCATCATTTGAGTGATTTTACACACCAACCATAGAACAATGATCCCTCACACTAATTATATTAGGTAATGTCCCTCCCTTCATGAATGAGTAGATAATGATAGTGCAAGAATATTGAAAAATAAGCAAGTACCCATGTGTTATATGATTTCTAAAACTAAGCATGCAGTGTATCATAGAATACCCATTCTATTTCAAGATATTGTACAAACATGTAAAACATACTCATGAAATCATAATGTCTCACTATACATAATTTAACCCCAAGATTCAATCATTTTACATCCTACTGACAATCATAAGACACAACATGTTAAACATAGGAGTAATCAAATAAAGTATAGATTCTACAAAACACAAACTATTTCATCCTAAAAGCCATTACATGCACAAAGGTTGTATACACACATAAATAATGTCCTACTAACTATTACAAAACATACTATTCAAATTAATAACCAACACACAGACTTTTATGTAGGTGTGGGTCCAGACATAACAATTATAGTATGTACCATCTGGGCATAACATACTTTAATATTGTAGAACTCTATGACATCCCATAATATCCTAGATCATTGTTCATGATCACCCTATTCAAACATGAAAAACAAACTTATACTTATAAATATTAATCAATCAATTATATGATTATACTGCCTGGGTGTACCCTAGATTATATTGCAAATTAAGCAATCGGAAGAAAACATAATATCTAGGAACATTTCATGATGAAATATTTTATGTTATAAAAGTATAAATACATTTACATATTAATAATCCCACAATATGCACTGTACATAAGTTTTTAATACTATCTAGATATATATACTAATAGTCATTTATGACACAAGTCAAAGTTTTACAAGATTTCACAATCAAGACTTGCATGAACCTTAAGATATAACTTGACTACTTCAGTCAAATAGACCTCTCTAAAAAAAAATATTTTATTCCTATTATTTACTATTAGTTCTCAACAAGAATAAAATAACCTATAACTCAAAACCACCATATAAGTCATTCACAAGTTTTTTTTATGTGTTTAACTCTACATAGTCTATAGGTTCTTACAATTAATTCTACAAGCTAGGATTAACACAAACTAACTTTTGGAAATAATTACTATACACACAGTCCATAAAATGTATGATTGAATCTCATTTATTTATATTATAACCAATATCTATGACAAGAAATTTAATCTACCATACGGGTATTATGCAAGTCATTTAAGTATTTCATTTATTTAAACATATGATAAACACAAAATTAACATCTTTATAACATAAGATCATTCCATAATGTGTTTGGCCTTCATCATATCCCAAAGAACTATAAGTAAGTTAGAGTAAGAGTCTTCCAGGAATATTAATAATTTACAAACACTTTGCTCACTCTTTACTAATATAAAGAGAAGTTTCCATCAAATAACCTTATTTAATCTATTATACTAATAAGCCAAGCTTCCACAATACATAAATCATATATCTTACACACTTTCACATATGAATCTTGTATATATAAATATATTTATATCTATCATTTTATACACAAAATAATTTTATATATATATATATATATATATATATATATATATATATATATATATATATATATATATATATATATATATATATATATATATATATCCTACATAAGGACTCAAATTTAGAATTTGCTCAAATCTAAAAATCTAACTAGCCATACCATTAAAAAATCCATTTAATTTATTATGTCACTCATAATCAAAAGACTTAGTGGATATAGGTGTACGCTTATTGATGCAGAGGATATACAAACTATCTCTCACTTAACCTTGTTTCAACACACACTCCATAGATAAAAGTTTATAGGATCATAAGTACACTATTGGTTATTAGATTCAATATATTTTTGAATGGTTATGAATAACTTATAAATTATATTTTTAGTCCCTTAAGACTCCTCATTCCATTCACAAACCTCTCCAAGCTTCAATTCTCTTCACACACAACTCTACCTACATCACACACAATCCTAATTGCCTTTATTTGGGCTAATTCTCCATGTACAAACCTGTACAGTTTTAATTTGAGAAAAAATTTATTGTTTCAAATACCCTCTATCTTTATTCACCTTATTTTTAAATTCCAAACTCAAACTCATTTGTGAAGACACTCAAATAGCCTTCCTTTACTCACTGTTAGGCCTAATTAGGCCTTGTCAAACCTTGTCTCTATATAATACTTTGTAGTTGTAATTTACTTTATAGATTTAAATAAAAATCCTAAAGATATATTATAAAAATTTAATACCTCTAATTTGACCAATTTTTGTGAATTCCATTGGTGGAGATGTTTAATACTTGCATTTTATCTCCAAAACCCTAATTTTGTGTTGATAGTGGTCTGTTGGACCTAAGAGCTCTCATTTTGAGTTTTAAAGTTCAATTTTTTTTTTCAATCAACTATGAAATTTTTTAAAGGATTTTATTACTCTACCACACCCTTTACATGCATTAAGTTTTCTTTCTTAAAGCCTTTATTCCACATTTCTACAAAGATTTTGGTTTCACTGCATACTCAGACTCAGTCTGTAGGATCTATAGGCTCTATTTTGAGGATTTTAGTCTTTAAAATAGTTTTAATCCTTGATAAATATTTAAAGGGATATAAAAAAACTTCATACATATTGTGGATTAAAAAACCAACTAGTTTATCACCTTTGTTATAACCCTTTGCAACATTTTGTATTGACTATCAATGCTAACATGTACTCAACATGCCTATATTAACTATCTTAAAAATTGAAATGAAAAAAACTAATTTGAAATACATAAAAAAATTAAATAAATATAAAAATTCTCACAAAATTCATATCAATAACCAAAATAACACAGTTTTGAATCTCCTTTTATTATCCTGATCATAGTCAAGCTACATTTGCACATATAGGAAACATGGTACATGCCTTCTTTTTACCAAAAATTTGAATCTTAATTCATTATTTATTTTTTATATATCTCTCTCCTACATGTATAATAATTATAAATAAACCAAAAAACCAAAAACCAAAAACCTATGATTTTCTATCTACTATAACTACCATAACCAATTCTCGACCTTCTAATGGTCAGTAACAAGTAAGTTTGCACCTTACACAAAGATCAAGGTAGATTTTTTAGTAAAAATATGAATTAAAGGTAAAAATTAAACAAAATATAGCTTCAAGGATTCACACAATCAATTTTAATCTTTTAAGACATTAAAACCGTCTTACAACATCTACTCTAGGCCAAATTATTCAAAAATTCAAATTTGATAAAATGGCAAGAAAACACTAATTTGAATTTATAACCTATTATATCACTTTTATACCCTTATAAAACATTAAAATTTATATTAAATGATTTATAACACCCTTATACTTAATCTAAACATACTTATTGACTCCTATTCACTTGATCAAATCAAAATTGCTTGACAACACCAAAAACTTGTCATCCATATAGGATGCTCCTGCATCATACTACTAGGGTGTGAAAGAAAATTTTCATGAAATTTTGTCAACTTGTCTTGATCTAATAAAAATTTATTTCTTTGGTTATCTCCATCTATGAAATTGTACACCCTCCTGGATCCCAAGGTCTATGAGTAGCACATAGACCTCCTTGTGCTTTATCTAACTATAGCTTGCTTTCTCCATTGAGGTTGAAATATTGTACTTTGTTATACCACTTGACTATATTTAGAACCTGATTATAATATTTTAACCAACCTACACATGGAACACACAAGTCAATGAAAATAATATCCTTCTTTTTCTATTTGGAACCACTCTCTTATGTTTACATGCTTGTTCTCTTTATGTTTGGGTATGTTGCTTGTGGGAACTTTGCTAGTTGTTTCCTCTTATCTTCTATAATTAATTCAACATATTTAACCTCATGGTTCTCTTCTTGTTACTATTCACTCTCCACCTGATCATTTTCCTCTCTTTCCATAGTTAATTCCCTCAACATGCCCACCTTCTCAATAAAATCTTCTAGAGACTCCTTGTTTTGTATAAGGGATAAATGATAGGAATACTTGTAAACAACCTTTCTAAGTGATAATTTGAAAACAAATCACCTTTTTGGTCTATCTACAATAGCTCCTTGTTTCTTATCTTCAACTCCTCAAAATGCCCTTCAACTGTTGTATTCTCTTCTTCTAATGTCTTGGAAACTTGTAAGACTTTGTATCATTCTTGACACTTACTTAAAACTATCATGTTTTTGTCCTCCTTGATAAAATTTACTTCCTTGGGTAGGTACTCTTTCTCTCCAAACATCATGAAACTACATGGTGATTCTTTCCATGTATTATCTTTCAATGGTTTTAATGTGTTCTTGCATCTATCCTTATCAATGGTGTAAGTGTTGTCTCTACCATCATGAAAAGATATCCTATCATACTACCATGGTCTCCAAAGAATGGTGTAGAAAAAATAAAGGGGAATGACATCACACAATATTCTATCTTTATATCCACATATCTATAAGTCTACATAACATTGTTCACTCACTAGGACTTGGTGACTATTTTTGATCCAAGAGACCTTGTATGGGCTTGGATGCTTGATTATTTATAAGCATAGTTTAGACACCATTAATGAAGACACTAATTTATCCATACTACCATTATAAAATATAACTTAGTATCACTTACCTTTGCTCTTGTACATAGTCTTAAACAACATTTTCATTTATGGTTGTTCTCTCTCCTCAGGGCTATCTTTCAAGAGAACTCTCTTTATCAACAAGATATCCCCTATTTAAATCTCTTACACATAGTTAAAAATTGTATATACACTCTCATCTTCTTTTTGGATTACTTGGTTTCTACTCTCACTCCAAGATCTACCAATTTGAACATCTTTAGGACATTCATATGACCTATGTCCTACAAATATGCTACACTTAAAGCACTTGCCTATAAACCAACCATTTCTTCTTCCTCTACCATATGATTTACCACCTCTATTTCCATAAACACCTCTATTTTATTTACTTAAACTCTATGAAATTATAACCACTTCTTTGCTTTGACCTTGCCATTGACCTCTTTTACTTGGTTGCCCTCTTCTTTCTTGTTTCCCTCTACCTCTATAGTTTCTTCCACCTCTACATCTATTCAGCTAACTTTGTCTTCTTGTAAACTTATCTTATACCCTCAAGTTATCTTGATATGCCTCCTCAACTATCCTAGGTGCCAAAATAATCAAATCATCTTGAATGAAAAACATCAATCCATTCATATACCTAGTAACCTTCTCAACATCTTCTTTTATGTGTCATGATCGAATGGTCAACTTGTAGGATTAATCTATGTACTCTTTCACTATTATATATTTTTACCTCATGTTTTTAAACATCCTAAACAAGTGGGTCTGATATTCCTTAGGTATGAACTTAGCATTCATCTTGGCCATTTTCTATCCCATGACCTTATCTTGTCTTTTCCTCTTCTTATTCTCTCTTCCTGTATGTCATCCCACCACAAGGATGCATGCAACTTCAATATTTTTAATACAAAATTTACCCTCTTATTCTCATTAATATATTTTTAATAAAATTACTTTTCTATAGATATTATCCAATCAATTAATTATTCCATGTTAAGACTGCCCTCATACATGGGCACCTTCATCTTGGGATTTGAAGTAACTCCAAGAATTGATCTTATGAATATCTCTTAAAATATTCATTCATATCATTCATATTATAATTTTTAATGAGTAATATAATCATTTACATCACTAACATCACCTCTATTCATCTCTCTTCTTTGAGCCAACTCCATGGCTTGTAACTTTGCTTCTAGCTTCCTCACTTCCACTAATAAAGCATCAATTGCTTGCAACCTCCTTTGGAATATTGATGATCCTCATAATATGCATAAAATTATTAATTTATACCTTACAAATAAATCCTAACATATATCTAATTCCAAATGATGTAGAGGATATACAAACTATCTCTCACTTAACCTTGTTTTAACACACACTCCTTAGATTAAGGTTTATAGGTTCACAAGTACACTATTGGTAACTAGATTAAATGTTTGTTTAAATTGTTACACATAAATAATAAATTATATTTATATTCCATTAAGACTCCTTATTCCATTCAAAAACCTCTCCAAGCTTTAACTCTCTTCATATACAACTCTGCCTACATCACACACAGTCCTAATAGCCTTTTTTTGGGATAATTCTCCATGTGTAGACATATACAATTGTAATTTGAGAAAAAAATATTGTTTTATATAAATTATATATTTTATAACCTTATTATTAAATTTCACACTCAAATTCATTTGGGAAGACACTCAACTACCCTTCTTTTGCTTACTGTTAGGCCTTGTCAAACCCTGCCTCTACACAGTCTTTTGTAGTTGTACTTTCCTATTAAAATTTAAATAATAAACATATAAATATATTATAAAAATTTAATACCTCTCACATGAAAAATATTTTTTAAATTCCATTGGTGGAAATGTTTAATACTTGTATTTTATCTCCAAACCCTAGTTTTGGGTTGATAGTGGTCTACAGGACTCAAGAGCTCTCATTTTGAGTTTTAAAGTTTAAAAAATGGTTTAAATCAATTATGATTTTTTTTTAATGATTTTATTACTATACCAAACCATTTACATTAATTAATTTTCATTTTAAAAGCCTTTGATCCACATTTATACAAAGATTTTGGTCTCACTGCATACTCAGACTCAGTCTGTAGGGTCTATAGGCTCTATTTTGAGGATTTTAGTAATTAAAATGATTTTCATCCTAAAAAAAGATTTAAATTTGTATAAAATAAATTCATATATACTATTTATTCACCAACCAAATAGTTTAACACTTCTGCTATAACCCTTTACAATGTTTTGTATTGACTATCAATGCTAGCATGCACTCAACAAGCTTGTATTAACTATCTTACAAAGTGAAATGAAAAAAAATAATTTTGACTACATAAAAAAATTAAATGAAGATAAAACAAAATCTAAAAATTTATACTAAGCACTAAAACAATATACTGTTAAATCTCCTTTTATTAAGTATCATGATCACAATCATGCCACATTTACACATACAAGAAACATGGTACATGCCTTCTTTTTACCAAAATTTTGAATCTTAATTCATTATTTATTTTTTATATATCCATATCCTACATGTATCATAATTATAAATTAACCAAAAAACTATAAACCTATGATTTTGTATCCACTATAACTACCATACCCAATTTTTGACCTTCCAATGGTCAATAACACGTAAGTTTGTACCTTCCACAAAGATCAAGGTAGATTTTTTTTTGTATAAGTGTGAATTAAAGGTTAAAATTAACCACAAGATACATTAAATTAGTCACACCAATAATTTTAACCTTTTAATACATCTTCAAACCCTCCTACAACATCTAATCTAGGCCAAGTTATTCAAAAATTCAAATTTGACAAAATGGCAAGAAAACCCCAATTTGAATTTATAACCTATTATATAACTTTTAAACCATTATAAAACATTAAAATGTGTATTAAATAAATTATAAAACCCTTATACTGAATCTAAACATAACTATTGACTCCTACTCACTTGTTCAAAGCAAAAGTGCTTGACGACAACAAAAACTTGTCATCCATATAAGATGCTCCTGCATCACTTATGTAAACATGTAGCCAATATATGCTCAATAGGTGATTAACCCAAAAATAAATTATAATATTAAATTAAATATTGATTTCCTTTATTTAAAAAAAAAATAAGATTCATTTTTTTTGAAACTAAATGATGATAGATTTATATGAGGCAATCAGGTTGAAAAACTCATTGTTTTTATCTTTGTGAGTCAAAAGTTATAATAAAACTAAATATACTAATAATTATGATTAAATATAAAAATTATGTTGTGTAAAGATGAAAATAATTTGGATAGATGATGCTGATAATATATTTTCAATATGGTCATGTGGAATCAATGAGGTTGTTGTTGGTAGCCACACTAGTGTTTCTGTTTCTGGCCAAAAAGGACCATCAAACTTGCCTTAATGCTATAGCTTATAGAGGACATTTGGGTCATTTGTTTATTTTCTTGAGAATTAAAATTTAATTCATTTGAGTTATTTATATTGATTTTTCTCCATGTCTCCACTTTATTAGTTATATGTTTGAAATGGAAAATAATTTGAATGTGTGATGGGACTCTAGACAGTTATAAATTACATACCATTATATATCATAATTAATTATTTAAAATCAATGAAATTGATTGGATTTATTATTTGACATGAAATAAGAGGAGAAGGAATCAATTACAATTTACAATGGATAAAAATAGTATACAATAAAGATATCTTATTTATATCATAAAAAACTTCATCACAAAATTTATTCAGCATAACCTTCTACAAGGTTGACATGGATAATATATGTGACGATAGAGGTTGATGCTATTTTTATGGGTCTGGGTTAATAAAAATCACTAAATGTTATTTCCCAAGAAATTAATTTTAAAATGAATTATACAAAATCTATAAATCTATTAATCACAAACCAAATGTCATGAAAACAAAATGCATTCCATTTTAAAAAAATAATCATATTATACTTGCCTTGCAATGGTAAAAAAATGTCAAATTACAAACCTAGTAATGTATTTATTTGCATGCCCAATATTCTTATCCTCTCACCATCCTTTCAATATTTCTCTCCCTTTCTCTTCGTCATTCTTTTCCTATTTATTATAATCTCATCTTGGTAATTATCTCAATAAGATATAAATCCAATAATTAATAATTATTTAAAGATAACTCCTAAAATCCAAGGTATAAGGATTATCCATATTTAAAATAAAAGTATTATATGGTTAACATTTTAACATTAATAAAAATTCTTATATGAAAAGACACCGAATCAAGACTAATATTCTTTGAATATCATTCAGACCTATAACTGTGCTAGGCAACTATATATGTGTCAGCATCAATTACATGATCATATTAAAACATTATATGTTTAAATATATGTATTATAATCACACATGAAATCACACAACTATATCTCCATAATAATCAATTAAAAACATGAGCATAGTAAAATTATATAAGCATTCACTATCTAAATCAGCCAAAAGAGTTAAATAAGTTATTCTACTATGGTGTGTGTTAGGTTACTAGTAGTTTATCTATCATCCCATTTATGCCATCCTCTCTAATTTTACTCTCCCTCCATCATGATCTAAGGGTAGAATCAATCCTGCATCTACCTCATGACAAGAAGTTAGTTAGTTGAGTCATCATATATATCAAACTAATGATGCATAAATAACAAACATACTTTCATAATGTACAAAAATAAGAAAGTACAGTTATCACATAATCAATCCATTATGTAAAATAATAAGAATATAATTGTCCCATAACTAGTATATGTCATAAAACTCAAATCAAATCTATAATAATCAAATGATAACCACATAATCCATGAATTCAAAGGTTATAAACCTTTGGGTGAAATTGGGATGTAACAATTTATGATGCATGAGTTTCACATCTAAATATGTCACTATGTTATCGATAACTATTCTAGGGTCAATGTTGGGAAAGTCTTCATATGACCATGCAAACAATTCATGGTATTTGTCAAAAAATAATTTTTATTTGTATTTTTCTTCAAAATAAAGCTCCTTAGAGGTATGAACTAATTTAGGATTAGAAGTTGTACTAAAGTCAACTACTTGAATTTATTTGATAATTATGGCATTGGATTATTTAAAATGATATTGAGTTGAAGGAAGCTCAGAGATATGATTAGTTTTTGGATTAATGCTAGTGATAATTGCTAAAACGAGGAACCTTTTTATCCAAATGGCCAAGATTATGACATTGGCAAGGAATTTGAGGCTATTTAACTTGGAGTAATTCTAAAATAACTTTGTCATGAGGAATCATAGATAATGGTATACAATACTCAATATATAATTCAATATATATAGTCTTATTACCTTTCCTATCAAACTCAAAATGGATATATCTTATAGAAAAGGCTTTAGAATCTAAGGCAATGTTAGGATTTTGAGTAGTATTAATGATTTGGACGTATAGTATTAGCACAAAAAATATAGTTTAGTATAGGAGAACTAGGTTGAATTATATCATCATGGATGGTATAGTTAGTAGCAAAAATATTGATTTTGAATGTATTGACCTGGTCAATATAGGTGGCTATAACATGATTTATTTTGATTATATTAGCATGGTTGGTAAAATTGTCTAGAATTATGGATTATAAAGGAACTATATCATATTTGGTAATGACTAATTGGTGTAGTTATGAACTAAATGTTGGATTGTATTAGTCTAGTTAGTATAATCTAAAAGTTGAGAGATATCTTGAATGATATCAGGTTGACTGATAGCATTAAGACTGGTGTAAATTTTTCAAATAGTATTGGGTTGGCTGATGTCATTGGTTATTTTGGGAATATTTTAAAGCTATTAGATAAGACACAGATTATTTACCAATGGTGTTTGATAGGAGAGACATAACCTTGAGGTTTTAGATAATTATCATCATCACTAAGATTATAAGAGATATGAACCAAATGAACATATCGATTGAAATCATGCATTTAAAACATAGTTTTGTGATACAATAACATCAAATTCATAGATCATATTTTCATTATTAAAGAATATATAATGTTATAAGAGGTCCATGGTAGGTCCTAAAAGTGATAGGAACTCTTGAAGAGGTTTAGGATTTGAATAGGAGGTTTACCCTCCAAAATTTTATTTTAATTTTAAAATGTAAAAACTTATTCAAAAGTAATCTTAGAGATCTTAAGTGATTTATAAAGTTTGAATAATAGTCTAATATGTCATATAGAGGTGAAATTATTCATAACCTAATCTATTAGAATAAATGAGTATTTTCTTGTTTCATAACCTCCAAGAATCCAACATGAGAGTTGGTGCATGAAGATAGGAGGGTTATTTACATGGCATATAAAATCCAAAAGTTTCATGTAAGAATAGGGGGATGAATAGATAATACAGGAAAGAGGATAGAGTAGGTGGTCTCAAAGAATAAGGAGAAGGATTGTAGAATGAAAAAACTTATAAAAACCTCTCATGAAGGAGGAACCAGTCCATCCAGGGACTACATTGTAATGATTATTGAATAAAAAGAGTAAAGATAAGTTTTGTAACTTATTTATTTCCATTTATAATTATATTGAATGATATTAACATATATACTTTGTCTTAGATGATCATTAAAGGCTACAAATGCATAGACCCTTTATGTGTGTCTATAGGTTTTGAGGAGCAATTGTAGAATATAGTCAACAAGGAAGAAGTTACACCCTTATATGAAGTGTATAAAGTGATAAAATTTGTTATGTAGCATTATTTTTATGGGTTAATGAACATATATAACCATTTATATCTAAGTAAACATCTCAGTGTCAAAGAAATAAAGAGAAGAGTATCTCTGCCCTAGACCCTATTATAAATAGTCAGGAATTGAAGGATATCTTATCTTTTAAGAGTTTAAACGTTAACTATTGAGATAGTAAGGAAATTAATGTGTGAATTATGGTTATTTTAATTCTAAATGGATATTGGGACTAGTATATATACATAAGAAGTGATAGTGTTATTTTCTATAACCATATCCCTGTTTGCAGTCAAGAAAGACCCCTATTTCAAAAGAACCTATTTCGAGTTATTGCCAAGAAGGGATTGATATGTTGAAATAATTATGATGGAAAATAAATTTTAGGAACCTATATATTAGTATAAATATATAAATAGGTACATATAGATGTTATAAACATAAGGTCATTATACTCAGACCCTGCATACTGTGGTAAACCTTGCATATTCAATAAAATTTCCTATTTTTAGTCTAAGGACAAGGTAAATTGGTATATGTTTGAAGTAAAGTTATAAAGGTATGAATTTTTATAGTTTTTTAATGGTAAATTAGTGTGTGATTTACCACCAATAACTTATGAAACAATCAATACCTTTATTACCCATATAGCGTTGTTTGCATAAGGGAGTTTGTTTGCATAGTGAACTAGTCAAAAGAGAAGGGCATATGTATTCAAAGGAGTGAATGATAATAATGATAAGGGATTTAATTTATTCCTTGAGGTTTATTGAGTTTATAAATCACCTATGAAATATTAGAATGTTTTGAACGAGGAAAGACTAAGAGAATCCCTTGCAAAGTCATCCAAGAGTCTAAAGTTGATTGCAACTTTGTGGTTTTGAGCAAGGAATAGGTAGAAAAAGGAATATAATATATTTTTAAAGGTGAAGGGAATGAATAAATATCTTTAAAATTTTATTTTATATTTTGAAATGACATATAACTCAAGATAACAAATTTTGTAAGCCCACAGGTATGTGTAAGACTAGACAAACCCTAGACTAGGGTTTTGAGGATTTTGAGATATCCAACCATGGAAAAAATACTATAATTTAATAATCTGACTTTTTTATAATATAAAAATATAATAAATTGTTGTAGGTAAGAAAGGGTATGGACTGTACAGATTGTAGAGTTGTGTGAACAAAAGAGGGCTAAAAAGGCCTAAAAGGGAGGTAGTTTCTTAAGGAAGTGATACCAGGGAAAGAGTTAAGTCATGAAAATTTGAATACATATCAAAGGGATATATTAATATTATGAAAGTTATTACACATTTGTAAAGGTTCCTGGATGTGATGATTTAAGTGAAAATATCAGGAAAAGGACTATAAGACTTATAAGGCCATTGAGAGCTTACATAGTGACAAAGGGTGTTGAAGTTTGTTTGGACACTTGTGTGAGGTTAAAAAAGGTATGTTTGGATAATTTAATACCATTAAAGTATTTATATTTAATTATTAAATCCTAAATAAAGCTTTAGTGCTTGGATCCCAAAGGGTAGTACCTATTAAAAGCTATTGAAGAAACTAAGAGCAAGTTTTTCAAGAAACTAATTTAATGAGCTAGAGAAAGATGGTAAAATATATAAAATAAGTATGATATCATCCATTAGTTACTCTATATTTAAAAATAATAGGAAACACCCAAGGAATCTAATAAACATGTAAAAAGAGATTGAAACTAGAGTGATGCATATCAAGAGTAAGCATGCAAGTGAATGTGATAAAACCAGTTAAAAATGGTGTTAGATGAATTTTACCCATCGATATACATCATTTTAGTATTATATTAAGAATATATATTGGGAGAGATATATTACAAGTATAAACATTGATGTTTGAATTTGTTAGTAATGCATGTTGACAAGATTGCAGGTGTAAGTACGAAAGGAGAGTTACAAGACAAAGCAAAGCTAGAAAAGAAGTGAAAAAGAGATTTCTAAAGTATATGAAGACTCTAGAAAAGGTAAGAGATTTATTTTGTAGTTGATTTCTTGTGAAGATAGTTGCATGAGTAAATAATGTCCTAGTGTGAAAAGGACAAGAAGCAGTGAGCTAGACCAAATTAAGGTATTAAAGAAGAAAATTGTGTGAGAAGAAAGAGAGGTAGTACCTAAGTGAGGTACCAAAGGTGAAAAAAGAGTATTACATATCAAGAGAGAGTTAAGAGAAAGATATATGAGTCCTAGATTAAGGACTAGAGAGAGGGAAAAAGACTAAGAGAGGTTTAAGAATCAAGAAAGCTAATAGAATGGATGAAATGTGAGAAGAAGAGTGAAGTAGCCACTAGAGCTACTTATGAGAGAGAGAAGAGGACAAGGAGATCATAGTCCATAGAGGAATGATAAATGAAGAGTTACCAAGAGAGAAATAAGATAGAGATATTGAGAAGAGAGTTCTCATTGAAAATAATATGAAGAAGGAAGAAGTGCCAAAAGAAGCGCTTGAAAGAGAAAATAAAAAAAGAGTAAAATTTACAAGAAAAAGAAATTCATTGAGACTATGCGGTCTCTTGTTTTACATTCTAACATTTCCTTTAAGTTTGTGTATGCAGTTTTAAATAAAGAATGGATGGAGGTCAAATATAAGACATTGAAACTTGTGAAAAGTGGGTCAAATGAAGCACCTAACATGAAAAATGAAGCTGATAGAGAAAGAAAGTAGCTAGCAACAGTTGATGTGGTAAAGATGGAAGGTTCTCAACATGCTTGAGAAGGATGAGAATAATTTTTTTATGATGCATTGACTAGTATGGAAGATGAACCAAGTGATGAAGTTCATAAAGAAGATAAGTTGACAAAGCATGAAGACAAGAATGAAGATATCACATTATAAAAATCCTATAAAAAGGTAAATGAAATACTAGGAATTTAATTTGATTTATCTTATGAGAATAATTTTTCTAATGTACAGGTAGGCAAAGTGAAAATAAGAGTACATCCCTTGAAAATAACTCTAAAAAATTATTATGTGGTACTAAAATGGAAAAAACAATCATCTGATATGAAGAAGTAGGTGAACCTCAAGCAAGAAGTCAATCAAGCAAAGAGAAAAAATGAAAAACAACCAATGCTAAGCAATGTGTGGGTAATGAAGAGGATGGTAATGAAACAATAAGTTTAAATTATAGGTACACCTCAAACAAGCATGAGAAAAGAAGAAGAGTGTAATCCTAAGAAACCAATTATAGCTAAGGAGCCAAGCAAGGATAAAGAGGTGAAGGTTTAGCCAAGAAGCAAAGTTGAAATTCATGAAGAAATCCCAAACACATGGAAAGGTAAGAAAGTTTTATATGATGAATATGATGATGAAATGTTTGAGTCATGAGAATAAATCAAAGAAAAAGAACATGAAACATGTCAAAGGAAGTTAGAGAATACTAAAGATTAGCTAGGTGAGCACTCCAATGATAATCAAGTTAGAATATGGAAAGATGATGAAGACATCTTGAGTGAACAAGAAGAAATGGATGAAAATGATGACATTGATCAGAAATTTGAGGAATAAGATGAACATTAGGGTCAAAAATTTGATAAAGATCAAGAAGAGGTAGATGTAATTGCATTGGAAAAAGAGATGAAGTTGCTTGAAGAGTTCTTTAGTCCATCAATAGGACTTTATATAGGTGGTAAAAAACAATGGCAAGCCATGAATGAGCTCATGGAAGAGACAAGTGGGTTATATAAATAAGATTTGAAAGACATTGGTCAAGGTAGCCATAAAGAGATTTACAAATCTCATGAACAAGTGAAAGAAAACATGAATGTTGTGAATATAGCAAGTTTGATGCAACAAGAGTTGGTTGCATCTCCTAATCAAATATAGATGAGGAAAAATGAATCATAATAAATTATAAAGAAGCCTAGGAAAGACTAGTTATTGAGTCCTAGAGGCAAGCTAATAGAAGAAGACAAAGGCAATCTGATAGAAGAAGACAAGCAGGTAGATGAGAAGACAAGTGCAACTAAGAAGAAAACCAAAGAAAATATAAAAGTTCAAATAACTAGTCAAGTTGTATTATGGCCTCAAAGCACACATAAGAAGCATGTGAATTATTTCAAACATATAGGTATAGATGAGGAAAATAATGAAAGAGTCTATGAGAATAGTGAGTTCATTAAAGATGAAGTAGAGAAATGGTTTCTAGTAGATGAAAAGGAGTTGAGAAAGAGAAAGTGGAAAAATAAAGCAAAGAATAGGATGAAGATGACCATGAGGAGTAGATCTAAGAGAGGATTTAAGAAGATCAATGAAGAAGGTAGTAGATTGAAAAAAGTGAAAAATAATTGGAAAAAAGGAAGAAGACGAATGAGATGGCTTTTATTTTTATCCCTCTTGGGGAGTATGATGCAAGAGAATCAACTTTATAGATACAATTTTCATTACTAAAGGATATATAATGTTTTAAGAGGTCCATGATAGGTCCTCAAGGTGATAAGAGCTCCTGAAGAGGTCTAGGATTTGAACAATAGGTTTTACATCCAAAACTATATTTGAATTTTGAAATGTAAGAACTTATTCAAAATTAATCCCATAAGTCTTAAGTGATGTTCAAAGGTTGGATAGTGGTCTATTATGTAATACATAGGTGATATTATGCATAAAATAAGATATTAGAATAAATGAATATGTTTTTGTTTCATAACCTCCAAGAATCCAATGCGAGAGTTGGTGCATGAAGATAGGAGGGTTGTTTTCTTGGTATATAAAATCCAAAAGTTACATGTAAGTGTATGGGGGATGAATATATAATAGAGGAAAGAGGAGAGATAAATTGGTCTCCAAGAAGAAGGAGAAGGATTGGGTAATGAAAAAACTCAAAAAAACCTCTCATGAAGGAAGAACCAGTCCATCTACAGACTGCATTGTAATGATTGTTGAATAAAAGGAATAAAGATAAGTTTTGTAATTGAGTTGCTTACCTTTATAAGTATATTTAATGATATTCAAATATATAATTTTTCTTAGATGAGCCTTAAAGGATTTACAAATGCATAGACCCTTTATGTGTGTCTACAAGTTTTGAGGAAGGACTGTAGAATATAGTCAATGAAGAAGAAGTTGTACCCTTGTATGAAGTGTATAAAGTGAAAAAATTTGTTGTGTATATTTATTTTTATGGGTTCATAAAATATATATAACCCTTGATATTTGAGGAAACATCTTAGTGTCAAAGAAACATAGAGAAAAGTATCTCTGCCTTAGACCCCATTATACAATAGTCATGAATTAAAGGAAGTCTTATTTCTTAAGAGTTTGAACATTAATGTTGAGATAGTAAGGAAATTAATGTGTTCATTGTAGTTGTTTGAATTATAAATGGATAGTGGGACCAGTATACAGACATAATAAGTGATAGTCTTTTTTGTTATAACTAAACCCTATTTACAGTCAAGAAAGGCCCTTATTTCAAAAAAACCCTATTTTTAGTTATTGAAAAGCAAGGATTGATATATTGAATGAATTATGATGGAAAATCAACTTGAGGAACCTTGATATGAGTATAAATAAGGTTAGATTATAACTAGGTACATAAAGAGGTTAAAAACACAAGGTCATTATACTCAGACCCTGCATATTATGGTAAACCCTGCATATTCAATGACATATCCTATTTTTAGTCTAAGGATAATGTAAAATGGTATATGTTTGAAGGAAATTTAGAATGGTATTAAGTTTTATAGTTTTTGAATGGTAAATTAGGGTGTGATTTACCACCAATAACTTATGAAATAATCAATATCTTAATTAACCATAGAACACTGTTTGCATAAGGGTAATTGTTTACATAGTGAACTAGTCAAGAGAGAAGGGCATATATATTCAAAGGAGTGAATGATAATTATGAAAAGGATTTAATGGAGGCATTGATTTTTATTAAGGTTATAAATCACATAGGAAATATTATAATGTTTTGAATGAGGAAAGACTAAGAGAATTCCCTACACAGTCATCCAAGAGTGTAAAGTTTACTATAAATTTGTCATTTTGAGCAAGGAATAGGTTGAAAAAGGACTTTAAGATATTGGAAAAAGTGAAGGAAATTAATAAATATATAAAAAAAATTATTTGAGATTTTAAAATGACCTATAACTCAAGATAATAATTTTTTAAGCCCATGGGTCTATGCAGGACTAGACAAACCCTAGACTAGGGTTTTGAGGATTTTGAGACATCCAAACATGGAAAAAATCCTATAATTTTTTAATATAACTTGTTTTATCATATAGAAAGATAATAACTTGGTTTGGGTTAGAGAGGGTATGGATTGTATGGATTTTAGAGCTATGTGAATAAAAGAGGGCTAAAAAGGCCTAAAAGGGAGGTAGTTTCTTAGGGAAGTGCTACCTAGGGAAATAATTAAGTAATGAATATTTGCGTAAATATAAAAGAAGATACATTAAGATTATAAAAGTGATTATTCCTTGTTAAATGTGCTTGTATGTGATGATTCAAGTAAAAATCTTAGGAAAAGGACTACAAGCCTTATAAGGCCATTGAGAGCTTGGATAGTGACAAAGGTTGTTGAAGTTTGTTTGGACACTTGTATGAGGTTAATTTAGGTATGTTTGGGTAATTTAATAATATTAAAGTATTTATATTTAATTCTTAAATCCTAAAACAATCTTTAGTGCTTGGATCCCAAAGGGTAGTACCTATTAAAACTTAGTGAAGAGACTTAGGCAAGTTTGTCAAGAAACTAATGTAATGAGGTAGAGAAAGATGGTAAATGATATAAAAGAAGTATGATTACATCCATAAATGCATATATATGTAAAATTAATAGGAAACACCCAAAGAATATAATAAACGTGTAAAAAGAGATTAAAAACTAGAGTGATTCATATCAAGAGTAAGCATGCAAATGAATATGATAGAGCCAGGTAAAGATGGTGTTAGATGACTTCTCCACATGCCTTTGCATAATTTTGTGATAATTAATGACATCCAAGTTCTATTATTAGGATTTTAAAACTATGTATTCATCATTATATAATGGAGAGATATTATATGCATGATTAGTTGGTTGAGAAGTTTAAGTGGACGTATCCTTGGTTGATACACCCATTTTAGTGAAAGTGTGAAGGGATAAATAGAGAGGATCCTAAAATAATTTACCCACCCCAAAATAAATAAATAAATCATATTATGTGTAATAGGATTCATTACTATTCCATGGGGGATGTATTTTAGATTCATCATCGATAAAAGGAATGGTTCTAACTCATGGTAATATAGAAGGAGGAAGCCATTTGATTATGTAAGGTGGTAGTTTGGTGGTATTAAAAATATTTTACATCTAATTAGGTTCATCATCATCTAACTCTACAAGAGTGACTTGGATATTAGGATGCATGTTGATAAACTCAAGAAGAGGCAAACTATTTATATGAGAAATGGTGGGAATGAGATATTGTGTTTTAGGATTAAGTAACTTGAGATCCCATGGGTTGGGATCTGCTTCATGTCTATAATTCTTTACATCATGATTGAAATTTATGTCTCATGTTATGAGTCCAAAGATGACATAAAAGGAGGTTATAGAATAGTGTAATATCTAAAACCATCATTTTGGTGCATACTATTTTGGGCTCAATAATGAGAGGGAGCCAAATACAACCAAGATGATTGGTTTTTTTAAAATCTAAAATAGGTGAGTTGTGTTTTCTTAAGATCATATTTGGAACATCCAAGTTGTTGGGTTAGTATAAGGTAAATAACATTAATTATAGAGCCTTAATCCATCAAGACTTTTCTTATTAAGGTATTATTGATCACAATCTTAATGAAGAGGGGTGGATCATCAACTCTAAAGAAGATTTCATAATTAATCATGTCTTATTTAGGAAAATATATGGAAAGTTTCTTGGAGGACTAAGGTTGAGAAATAGTTTTAATAACATGAAATTTTGTATTTTCAAGACCTTTGAAAGGTTGGGTAATTATTTTGGATTCACTAGATTGGGGTTATTTGATGTATTGAAATTGTTACATGAGAAAAATTTAATGATAAGGTGATGTTATCATGAGTTCCATTAGAGTATTTTTTTCAAGGCATGGAATTAATTTCATCTAGGAAATTCCATTACAAATTAAAGTTGGGGCCATAATGATTTTTATCTTGATTTGGAATGGTGATTCAATGAGAAATAGTAGTAGAGGGATTGGTAACACTAGATTGAGGATCTAATGGTGATTTTTAACCCTAAATTTAAATGTGTGGGTTATCTAGGATTAAGGGATATTATATTAAATTTTATATAAGGATGGTGATCTAATCTAATGAGTAGGTCAATTAATAAATAAATAGATAAATATTATTCTAAACTTATGCAATAGAGATTAATAAAAATTGTAAAATAAAACTATTGATAGATATTGAAATGATTTGGAAACAAATGATACTTAACTGGGTTACTTTGTGCATGCAGGTTTGATTTAGAACATGTTGGAATTAGAATAGAAGATGGTCTTGGAATAGTCATCAGATTCTAGAAATATTATTTTTATGGCCTCAAACACTTGTGTCAGATCTAGATAGTTGTGTCAATATAGGTGCCTAATTTCAATGTAGGTTTCTTATATAGAATTTTGACTAGATCTAGATGTGACCAATTAAGCCTTATATGTTTTTTTCATATGTATTCAAATCATGTGCACAGGCTGTTGCTCTTTGTAAAATGGTCAAAACCTAGATCTTCACCCCTTAGAATGACTATGGAAAAATGGTTAGTGGGATTATAGTGTCAAGATACCCAAAAGACCCCTTTGTTAATGGGTTTTATCTACATAGCCAATAATATGAATAGGGACACATAAATATGTAGACTTCCCTTATGTGTT
>JARHVA010001428.1:2887500-3157500 GCA_037957365.1 Torreya grandis | reverse complement strand
TTATAGACATCTAAAATTGGCTACCAATGGATTTACACCCAACTTTAAAATAATTCTTACCAACCATTGAATGCCTAGCCTAAGAATTTCTAAATGATTTGAATTTAGCTTCATAACATGCACTTAAATTAATTTGGCCCATAAATCAATTAAAAAGAGAAATTGCACACAAAGAATTAAATCAAATTCTTAGAAGTATTCAAATTCTTGAAAAAGATTAGTTAACATGCAAATCCTAATCAAATCCCAATTGAATTCATCCATGAGAAAACAAGCAATTATCAAAAAGGGAAATTCAGAAATCAATGAATGTCCTAGGTTTTCATCATTAGCTTTTTATGAGTTTCCATTTTTGGAGAATATCCCACCCATGCTTATTCCATGATAATCATGACCATATGACAACTTTTAACACTACTAGGGTTAATTAATCCAACCAAGATTAAGATTTAACCCATTCTAAGTCATTTCAAAGCCTATAAAATTAAGCCTAGAGCTCTTCATCTAGAGATCTTGGACATAGTAGAGTTATAACGTAGGATTTGATTCATCAAGAAAATGCATAGTATTATAATACCAAAATTGAGCCAAACCAAGCCAATTTCAAAAAACATCAAGCCTAATCCAAGCCAAGCATTGTGCCAAGAGGAGATGGAGATAACCAAACTCCATTGATGAAGACTTCTTGAGCATAATCCAAGCAATCCAATTAACACATCATTTAGAGCATTCAGAAGGTAAGGAAAGTATGTTATTTACATTTTAGTTGAGCTTTATCATTTATTATTTATTCACCAAGCTCCCCCTATGAACTAGGCATGGAGGTATTATGCTTTGTTAGTGTGTTTTTCTCAAATTGATTTCATTTTGAGAATAAGAGTTGATCTAACCTCCCCTCCATCATTAAATTCCTAAAATCATAAATTGCACACCCAGTGGGACCCAACACATCCCACATACAAAGGACATTAATATATAGCTTTTAAATCTTCATTTGGGTAATTGAATCTCTCTAAAATTGATTTTTTAACCTCATTTTGACAAGATTTGATTTTGGTTTATTTCTCAGATCTACACAGAGACCAATGATAGTTAGGTTTAACTGGTGATAGTTTGGATAAGTTGACCATGGTTCTACCCATCTGACCCAAATTTTTTGTGAACTACTGATGATTAGGCTACAGGGAAAAACATTCATAATGAATTTTTATTCTTTCTATTATTTATTTTCATGGTTTCTTAGTTTCAAAGGCATATAAATCACTAGACTTAAGTTTACCTTACAAGTTTTCTTGATCTTTGAACTAACCATTGCCTAGCCTAATGCATTTACCTTTTGTGGTTTTGCCTTTGGATCCACACGTTATCGATGATGGTCTTTATTAACCAACATCAATTTTATTGATCAATGGTGGTTAACTATTAACCAACCATCATAGTTGACTTGAAACTAGAGACAGTCATTTGTGATCATCCATGGTCACTATGTGAACTAAACTAAAAACTCAAGAGCTAAAAATCAAACATCATTTTCCCAATCAAGAAAGTGCTTCAGAGCAGGGGGTTATTATCTAATAATCATAGGTTTAAGGATAAAGTTGAACATTAAATTCACTTGTTTTGACTATCTAAACATTTCATTTTGGGATTTTAAAAGGAATTAGTCAAATCTTACACATTTCAATTTGGGCACTAAAATGAACATGTTAGATATTACACATTTGGTATTTGGTGCCTAAAATGAATATAACATGCTAAGTCTTATAAAAATTTCAAATTTGGTGCCTAAAACACATGTTTAAATCTTGAAAATTTTAAATTAGTGTTTTAAAATGAACTTAGGATACATATTTCACATTTGGACTTTGGGCTTAAAATGAACTAGATGATCTTGCTTAATTTGGTCTTTTATGCAAATATTCTTTCAATTTTTTGCACTTAAGCCAAATGGATAGTAACAAACAACATCACATTAAATTTTTTGCTTAAAAATTAAACTTCACTCTCAAATTATTTTTAACCTATTTGTTGATTGTTTATTTTTGTAAAAAAGATAGCATGTGTAGGCTTTCCCCTATCCCCTATATGGAACTCATGGGATCAAAAGAATATTTATATTATATTTGGTTCCTAATCCAAGGCATATAAATAAATTTTCCTAAGATCTCAAAAAACTCTTATAGTATTGGGTGATCTAAAAACAACCCTAAAGTCTTTCTACTCATCTTTTATTTTCATGCATTTTGGCTTGTGCAGGAGGTGCCATTTCCTCTCATGAGTTCTTTAGGGAAACATTGACTCGAGGCTTCATCTCCTAGTAGTGTTTCAACCCCTCTCCATAAAGGGTTATATATATTAGGATCACCCCATTGGGATGGTGGTTTGAATGGTTAAACCATCTCCATCAGTGGTAAGCCAGCTCAAAATATATGATCAATTAGGAAATTACACTACACTAAGTAATTGATGGATGTAGTGGTTGTGAAAAGGACAAGACCTTTTCAAAATAAGCTAATTAATGTAGATCCAATTGATTTGTTACTTATATTATGTGTAAACATGAAAATTTGTACACATGGGATCAATCTAGATGGTCATAACTTGTAAGTTTTAGCTAACCCCACTTTGCCACACCTTTATAGGATTTAGGACGATATACTTAGTTGTATTATTGTTATTTATTCTTTATTTCTTGGTATGTTAGATCTAAAACTTGTTTTATTTAAACCAAATCATAAACGAGTCTTGTGTCCAACACTACATTATTTGAAGAGGCATTATGCCATCATTTTGACAACTTAATTTAGCCTTAAAAAATTTTGTTTCAAAGAATTAAGGATGGTACTTGATTGAGATGGGTAACATTATGCTGCCCAAATCATTTCAAGTCTTGTGCCTTAGATGTGTTTAAAACATAACATGGTCCAATATTTTGAGAGCAATAAAGCCATTACACTACCCAAATTATTTAAAAAGACTTGTCTTGTAGTATGTCCTAAATTATCATTATTTTCAACTAATAATGTATGACTTGTTAGAACTTTGTTTAACATAGTCATGCTATTAAAATTCACCTAGATTATTGGTCATCAAAACCTTAGTTTACCTTAGTTGAGTCTTTAATTAAATTTTACAAAGTTTGGATCCAAACATTGATTGATTTTAGTTTAGGCCTGGACATGCAAGGGCTAATACAAAGATCTTTCTCTTTTGGGTTAGGTTAATCCATTACTCAAATTTAGAAACTTTATTATTCATGACTTTATTTGATAAAATTAGTCCATCTTCAAAGTGAATTTTGTTTTATTTTTTAATACCAACCAAATCACATTTATATCTAGAATCAAGTGCCTAGTCTTTGCCAAACTATTCTAAGTTTGTTAGATTAATAATCATCATTCTTTATTTCAAGAGCCAAAAGTCCTAGCATAGCCTATTTGAGCCTAGATTTTGAATCCACATTTAGAAAAAAGACCTAAAAACATTTCTCTTTCCTAGTATAGACCTATTTAGAACACATTTGGATATTAGAGTTTGGCATCTTATCTTTAGGTCATTTTACTTGACCTTGCTTATGCAAAACTTTTAACGTTAGACATTTGATGTTATACTATTTTTACCAAGTCTTTGCATAGAATTTTTGGAGATTCAGATCCATTCTCGACCAAGATAGATATAGTTTAAACCCTTTTTGTCTTCGTAGACATAAATTTTTAGAGTTTTTATAACTCTTATCCTCTCTTATTGTGAAATATTTGTCATAGATTTGACCATGGCTCAATATAGATGTAGTGAAACTATGTACAATTTAGGATATGGAAATGTTAACACACAAGAGGAATTTTTTCAAGAGCCTTATGGAGATGATATTATTTGGGAGATGGATTCTAATCCACCATACAACACTCAAATAAGGGAACAAAGTTAAAATCTTTTGGCCAATTATTTGGTTAGTACACCTCCCTACACAGAACAAGACCAAGAATAGATGGATCAATATTTGGTTAGCATACCTATGGTTGTAGAAAACATCCAAAAACAACCTTATTATGGTACAATACCATCAAACTATGAGGTAGGGCATGATAATCTTCAAAATTTACTAAGAAGGCCTTATAACATGTCTTATTAGAATAATGATTAGGCCTCTTCTAGCAAACCTAATGCCATAATACCAATACTATATCAAGATCCTCTTATGATTATCACAAAAATAGGTCTAATAGAGGACCATTTCATTTAGATACCAAACATATCAAGGCTATCATGTAACTTTAATCAAATGACCCTATCGAACAAGCCTCTTATTGATTTAGCTCCTTCAACAGAAGTTTTAATGGAATTAATTGGTCAAGAAAGTTAGGGTTTAGACCCACTTATGTAAAACACTTCGATCAAAAACATGTTCAATACCCCAACCATCAAGGAGGTGTCTTCTACTTCTACATATAATGGTGAGAAAAATATAGTGAATAATTCAAAATCAACATCCAATCGAAGCCAAAGTGGTGTTAATGCAAAAACAATTAGCTAACAACAAAATTTACCTTTAACTAACACCATTGGTGATTCAAAAACTCAAGGAATAGGAGTTTTTACTTATCAACCTCAACCAATTTAGGATATGGAAATGTTAACACACAAGAGGAATTTTTTCAGGAACCTTATGGAGATGATATTATTTGGGAGACGGATTCTAATCCACCATACAACACACAAATAAGGGAACAAAGTTAAGATCTTTTGGCCAATTATTTGGTTAGTACACCTCCCTACACAGAACAAGACCAAGAATAGATGGATCAATATTTGGTTAGCATACCTATGGTTGTAGAAAACATCTAACAATAACAACCTTATTATGGTACAATACCATCAAACTATGAGGTAAGGCATGATAATTTTCAAAATTTACTAAGAAGGCCTTATAACATGTCTTATTAGAATAATGATTAGGCCTCTTCTATCAAACCTAATGCCATAATACCAATACCATATCAAGATCCTCTTATGATTATCACACAAATAGGTCTAATAGAGGACCACTTCATTTATATATAGATAACATACCAAACATATCAAGGCTATCATGTAACTTTAATCAAATGACCCTATCGAACAAGCCTATTATTGATTTAGCTCCTTCAACAGAAGTTTTAATGGAATTAACTATTCAAGAAAGTTAGGGTTTAGACCCACTTATGTAAAACACTTCGATCAAAAATATGTTCAATACCCCAACCATCAAGGAGGTGTCTTCTACTTCTACATAGAATGGTGAACAAAATATAGTGAACAATGCAAAAGCAACATCCAATCCAAACCAAAGTTGTGTTAATGCACAAAAAATTAGCTAACAACAAAATTTACCTCTAACTAACACCATTGGTGATTCAAAAACTCAAGGAACATGAGTTTTTACTTATCAACCTCAACCAACTACTTATAATCCTCAACCAATTGCTTCTTCTCTCACCCAACAAAAAGGATTATATAGTCATCTAATGACTAGTGCAATACCACAACAAAATGTGATCAATCTTAGTCGATCCCAATAGGTGATGAGTAATATTATATAATAGTAGGCATAGTTTAGTGTACCCATGTAGTAGAGGCAAAGCATATTTCCACCTCAACAGGGCAAACCAATGTTCCACCTCATCAGGTAGTGATGAATATACCTATTTTGTCATGGACTAACATGCTAATCCAAAACCAAATGATGTCTAACCAATAATGTGTAAACATTATTTAGTGATAAATGCTAAATCTCTAACATGTATCCAATTTCCAATAGGGATTCATGCAACCAAGATGTTCTAATATTCCTCAAATACCTATTAGGCAATACTTATCTTTCATATAGAATGTGTCGTAAGTTCAAAGATAGAGTCTTGGTTCCCAAGTCTCTCTCAATCATCTAGGTATGACTATTTAACAACATGTCCCTATTCAACCTTCAAAGGCATAGTACAATCATATACCACCATCCCATCCTTAATTTCCCAACATTAGGCTTACATACTCTATCCCAACTAAAATATCACACTGTAGTACATGAAATTTCATCAATCAAACCCTAACCTACATATCCATGTTCCTGGTCTATTCCTTTTCCAATCCAACATTCCCCAACAAATGCCTCTATCATACCTTGATCAAATTAATCCACTTTTGACTACTTAACCATCACCTCAAGCTAATTTTCTCACAAGTTTCCTCGAACAAGAGCTACAACAAATGAAGGATGTAATTTCCACCATCCAAGTTGGTAAATAAGTCAAAAAGTTCAAGTTGGATGATGTGTGTTCTTACCCTTTCAACATGGAGTACTTGTAGATACCATTTCCTCCAAGGTATGAACCACTAAAATTTGACAAATACAAGGGTAAAGGTGACCCTAAGACCCATATGATAGAATTATTTATTATGTTCCAACCATTGGTTTATAGCGACATCTATCTATTGTTGTTATTTTTAAGAAGTCTAATTTGACAGGCATTGGAATGGTTCCTAAAATTACTAAAGAATTTAGTTTCTAATTTTGATGATCTTTTATTCAAGTTCATTCAACACTTATCTTACAATCTCAAGCATGATATTTCATTAGTAGACTTCACACAAGCAAAAAAAAACTAGGAGAAAGATTCACAAGATATCTGCAGTGATGGAAAGCCCTTGCAAGTCTATTTACCCACAATCTACTAGACAAGTAACTAGCTATTATGTTTATTAAAAATATACACAATAAGCTATCTTACTATCTAGAGTTACAGTGTGCACATACATTCAAATAAATAATTGACAAAGGTTTAGTGATCAAATGAGCCTTTATTAATAAAGGGATCATTAAACTAACATCATCAAATCAGAATAATGGCCAGAATCAAAACCAAAACAATGGCCAAAATCCACATCTAGTCCAAGTGTAAGTGTCACAACCAATAGAGGCCAATAAAAATGATAGACCTAATAAATTCAATCACAACATGAATATTTTAAGAAATAGAGTAACAGAGTCATGACATATCCAAATGGTGTAAACACTATCTGCTCAACCTCTACCACCTTTCTAACTTACTCCTAAATAACAATCATTTTAGCAATTACAACATGCATAAAAAGAAAAATAACCTAGACTGACACAAAAAATGTAACAAATGCCTATGCCTTTTTAAAACCCTCCTCCTCTAATGAGAAATATGCCTACTTATCATGATTTTAATGAACTTAGAGAACCTATAGAATCAACTTTTTGCAAGCTCATAATAGCTAACTTTATTAAATGGCCTATTAAAAAAGAGTAAATTTGTGAGGGAATTGACATGCCAGACTAGTATAGGCTAGAAAAATTATGTGATTTTCATAGATTTAATGTCCACAATTTATAGTGTTGTGTGAAAACTAGACATGTAATTCAAAATATGCTAGAAAATGGAGAGATCACATTGGATCATGGAGCTTTCACCTCTAATCAAAGTCTTAGAATCTATTAGAATCCTTTTCCCCAACATAAAAATGAATAACAACAACCAGTGTAACATCAACAATAGTATCAATAACCAAGGCTAAAACAATAGACTCAATATAACCAACAACATCAAAACAATAGAAAAAACCAATGTCAAAATGATGGCAACAACCAATAGACTTACCATGCAGTCTCACATGACTAAAAATCAGTTATAGGCCACATTATAGGTCACATTACAACCATTTCAATTAATCTAATACCAAGTATCAATCAAAAAATACTATTACTAATCATACCAAATCAACCAAACCATTCTGGTAATGCTTCCTTGACCTAGGACTGCACATAAGCAAACCATCAAGCAGGGATTCCCATGTTAGGATTTTATATTGATAACTCACCTTTAGCCCATGACCATGTAAAATTGTATCAACAACTGAGACTTATCTTATCTGGTCCCCTTCTACCATCATTTGTTAGAAACAATGGTCCTATATTTAATCTTGATGATGTAATCACAACTTGATAGTTGAATATTACCATACTAGGCCCAAATCCATCTGCCACTTCACCCATAATCCAACCAACCATTCTACCTCATAAAAAGCCATTTACTACTATCCAAGAAAATATTTTTGACATTATGAAACAATTGTAAAATATACCAGCACACATCTTCATTTTAGATTTATTGCATAGATCTACTATCCACAAAAACATCTTGACAGAGTTCCTTGGTCAATCTATAGTTCCAAATGACATATCTCCTGATAAATGTCAAGCTTTGGTTGGACACCTAGCTCCATCCCAACAAGTAACCTTCAATCAAAGAAATAAATCATCCCTTGTCCCACTACATAATAATCCATTATACATCAAAGTTTACATAAAGATGCATAAATTGAAATGTGTCCTCATAGATAATGGATCAAATATGAATATTATGTCTCTAAAGATCATCAATATTCTTGTATACACCTCAAAAAAATCTAGGTAGAAACAATCACCTAAAAATCCTACAATAATAAAGAACAAGAATCATAAGGCACCATCAGCTTACTAGTTATCAATGGGCCTTTGACCCATAATACACTTTACCATGTGCTAAATCTTGATTTATCATACAATATGCTTTTGGGTAGACGTTGGTTACATGAGATTCATGTAGTCCTATTGAAATTACACCAATGTATCAAGTTATCCCATTTAGGAATGGAGGTTTGTATCCTAAGATATTTGCATCCATACTATCATTGTAAACATCTAGAGGTTGAATTCAAGAGCTATAATTACCATTTCAGCATGAATCCAGACACTAAGTAGGATAAAGGGAAAGTAATATTGATTGATCTACCAAATTCCAAATACATTGACCTTGATACCCTTAATTCACTTTCCCACATGCTACCTCATAAAATGTCCAATCACTATACCATCTCAACTAATGGCCCAAGAGAGAATTTGATGCATGACACCTTTCACATTATAAAACTTCTATAGAACCCAAAGTCCTTTAGAAGACCAAAAGCCAAAACACTCATACAATGGTAAAGAAAAGGTAAAGACCAAATATATAGACTAGTACTCATCACATTCATACCATCATTTGGATAAGGATAATACCCTCTTGAAGGTGATGAATCATGGTTATATAATGACAAATTAGTTGATTGTTATAAAAACTACAAGTATCTGATTCTTAAGCAGATCATGGAGAACCAAGACAATGAAGGAAGAGGTCTCAGGATAAATCAATAGGAAATATTTGAGCCCATTTCTATGAATAAGTACAAAGGAACCTATAGAATTGGATTTAAACTCCCTGAGAGTGACCCCATATATCTTATTTAAGTTCCCTCACTAATGACTAGTGATGATGATGTTGATAGTGAAGCAAAGTTTGATCATAACAAATTTGATGACTTAGCCCAAAACAAATTGTTTGATAATAACACTAATTGTACCCTTAAAATGGTCATTCATCATAATCTACAACCATTATATTATCCCTAATTGATAGAATGGGACCAAAAATAATCTAATGTGCTAATTGATGAGTTTTAAAATGATGAGGCCTTCTACAATTTTCTAGGCTTTAGAGATAATGTTTCATTGGGAGATCACAAATTAGGGTTATCAATCAAGTTATATATTGAAGCCTATTTTAGAGAGTGGGTGACACCCTTATCCAAAAGTAATTAAATAAAACATTTAGGTCCCAAAGTGAAAACCTCTTTGAGGTTCTTTTCAACTAGGGAAAAAGTAAAGATAAAGGCTAGTCTAGTGGTGAAAACCTATTTCAGGGGCCATTATATGGGTGTGTTCAACCTTATTAAAATATAGACTAGAAGACCACCAATAATGAACTTATTATAGGTCAGAGTTTAGCCTTGAATAAGAACATGCTTTTGATTAGATAATCTATGATACCAATGATGATGCACTTCTTTATGGATCTAAATTTAGTTTTGAAGAACAACAGGCATTTGATCACATAATCTAGGATTTTATAATAGAATTTGTTACATGGACATCCCTCCCATTTGGAGATTATAATTCATCATGTCTAGGATAACTTGAAGAATGAGTCCTAACAAAGGACTTTGACATAGCCAAATAGTTCAAATCTTTGCCCACTATTCTTGAAGACGATTTGACCCTTCTAGTGGAAGATGTAATAGAGGTAAACATAAGGTATCCAAATGACCCAAAGTGGATTAAATTAGGTGAATAAATCACTGATAAGGATTGTGAAGTCCTTAAATCCCTTTTGAGGGAATTTGTAGATATATTTGCATGGGCCTATTCTAACATGCCTAGTTTGCACCCCATCTTAGTTTTTCACCACCTTGTGGTACATCCTATGCCAAACTAGTGAAGTAAAAGTTATTAAAAATGCATATCACATTGCTATATTTTTATATAAATATTTTTAAAATATCTTGAAATCAAGATGTATCAGGCTAATTGATTACTCTGAATGGATTTCCAATATAGTGCCAGTTAGTAAAAAGCTAGAAAGAATCAAAATCTGCACTAATTTCAGAGACATTAACAAAGATTGCCTAAAGGATGAATTTCCATTACAAAATATTGAAATTATTATCAAATCCATTATGGGCTATGAGATGCTTTCACTGATGGATGATTTCTCAGGCTACAATTAGATCAAAATCATTTTAGAATACCAACACAAAATAGTGTTCACCACTTCATGGGGAACATTTTATTATTAAGTTATGCCATTTGGTCTTAATAATGTAGGGGAAACCTATCAAAGAGCCATGATATTCATATTTCATTATATGATGCATGCCATTTTTAAAGACTACATTGATGACATACTAGGGAAATCAAAGACTAGGGCTGATCATCTAACAACATTGAGGAGGATATTTGAGTGACTATGTGAATACAAATTTAGACTCAACCCCAAGAACAACTCTATAATTTGTAGGGCAAGATCTAAACCATCGAATGCTTCATATCTCAATTGGTAAATAAGTGCCATCCATTTACACACCTACTAAAGAAGGGTGTAAAATTTCTTTGGAATTATTATTTTAATAAATCTTTTCAAAAAATAAAGGACTATCTAGTGAATCCACTATTTTTATTACCTCCCATTCAGAGAAAGCCATTCTTGTTATATCTATCAGTGACCGATAATGCCTTGAGGGTACTTATAGATGAAATTGATAATAATGTAAAATACCATGTAATGTACTATCTAATTCATAAATTGGTCATGTATAAACACAATTATATGCCCATAAAAAATCCTATTTAGATATGGTCTTTACAACTCAAAAATTGCAACATTACATGTTCAACAATAAGACCATGGCCATTTCAAAAGTAGATCCACTCAAGTATCTACTATCTAAAATATCTTTACAAGGCCACATGGCCAAATAGATCATGTTTATAAGTGAATTTGAGATAGAATATATGAACCATAAATATATCAAAGGACAAGTTTGTTTCACCCAACACCCCTCTCTTTCATAGGAAATGGGGACCCACTTCTTTTTGAGAAATTTCATCTTTAATATTGTTAATACTGCATATCTTTATGGGCTTGGACTTACCCTTTTGGGTATTTTTTAAGTAGACCCTTTGGACACTTGTTGTCATGAAGTAGATCCTTCAAATTCTTTCCCATGGACCCTTCGAAACCTTCCTAGCTAGCCCTTTGGCCTTTCCTTATTTGACCCTTCCACTCCCCTTTATCCTTAGATCAAAGGGCACATACCCTTCAAGTCCTTTTAAAAATGACATTTGTCATTTTAGAACATTCAAAATTACCCTTCAAACTACCCCTTTGAGACTTCCTTTGGGACCCTTTAGTCATTTATTTAGAACTTTTGTTTTGGGCATTCTTGTCTAATACACAATCTTCAAAGGGATTATTTCAAAGGATGCTTCCCTTTCAGAACTCTTGTAACCAACACTTCATATTTTTTCAAAGATACCCTTCAAGATTTTGAAAAGATCCCTTAAGGATATAAAAGTATCCTTCAAGAATTTTAGAAATTCCCTTCATCCCCTTGCTTCAAAACTTTATTCCATACCCTTGCCTTATCCTTCAAAACTTTTGTTTTAGGCCTTTTTATGATAGACAATCTCCAAAGGAATTCCTATGGGATACCTACCCTCTACTCACTCCCTAAAAGTACCCTTAAAACTTATGAAAAGTACCCTTTTATGTGACCACTTATGCTTTAGAACTTTTGAAATGTGCTTTTAACCATAAAAAATACCACTTTAGGATATCAAAAGTACCCTTTAGGGATTTTGAATTAGATCTTTTGAGACTTGTGTCAAAGACCAAAGTGCCCTATGAAGTATACCCTTAAAAAAAAGTTACCCTTTAGGGAATTCTAAAGGTCCTTAACTATAAAATTTAACCTTTCAAAATTAGTATTTTGGCCTTTCAGAATTAGTTTTTTGGATTCCTCACCATGGTTGAGTATTTCCTTGAAGAAATCATCCTAGATGTTTTGTCTTAAATAAATCACCAAAATAATAATCCATCAGTGTTGACCTAAACATTTTTTCCCAATGACTATTGAGTACCTTCAATTTTAACCATACATTATTTTCATCCAAAAAAGGGTAAAGTGTTTCTTATTAACATTAAATAAATACCTCACTAACTTGAGGTAATTAATTTGAATTGAAAAGGAGCAAAGTTAATATTGCAAATTTATATGGCACAAACTGATATTTAATTCAAGATCTTATATAGGTAATACGTATCTATTTGAGCCATCATTTGCACTCAAACTATCTTGCAATCAAGGAATCCTTGATTCTCAAAGGTACACAAGAGCCCTAGTTTCTATTTTGAAAGAACATACAACAAACTGCAAGTAAGCTAGAGCTATCTTGATCACATTGGTATATGAGTACACATAGTTGGTATCATATTAAGAAAAGAAAGAATGAATGTATATTTATGGCATCCTCATCCAAGTCATCAAAAATAACTAATCCTCCCTCTGAGTTCTTAATTAAGGATCATACTAAGTTCAAAGACACTATGTTTGATGTGGAGGTATTCAACAACCAATATTGAAATTACTCAAAACTATGGGATGCTATAGATTCAGTAGATTCTTTTTCTATAGATGATGAAACAATGCTATAAAATAAGACATTTGTCAAAGAATTGATGGATTTCAAATTCCAAAGGTTATATTTTATTGCTACCAAACTAGAGGTCATGCCTTTCATCAACCTTCTCAAAGATTCATTCTTTGTAGGAAAAACATTACAAGATGCATATTTATTTCATGATCATAGTGATACAATGGTCGTGTGCATCTCTAAGGATGATTTTTGAAGATATTTATCTCTCGACACACTAGATGCCTACTTTGAAAAGCACACCCTAGTGTAATTCAAAAAAGATAACTCACTCCAAGGCGCACTATAATCATGGTTTCTACCCAGCAAAACCATGGCATGGAAAGGTAAGAAAATGAGTGGATCATTGCTTATCAATAAATTTAGGATGGGTATCCATATAGGTATGGATCTTCTAAATATATTATATGATATGCCCTCTATTCATTTTATAAACTTGGATTGGGTGCCTTTACTTCATATGATGTTAACACATAATGCTAATTATGCCTTGGGAGAAATAATTAAATTTAGCCTAAGGGAATACATTATACATAAGGAAAGATATCCCACCCTTATAGAGTACTTTTATATGATGTTATACCTAGTTGATGCATTCATGGGTACATGTTATAAAAATATAGGTTATTGATGGTCCCTAGCTACATAATGCATCAAGAATTGAATATGTGACCATTACCAATTCATGCATATCTAAACCTATTAGATGCACATGGTCAAAATTTGTGAAGAAGTTTACCCTTAGATATGGTAGGCCATCTATGGCTCCCTGATGCCACACATTGATGGAAATATTATGAAGATCTTGGTGGAAGGGTGATTACTTCCTACATCCAAAAATCATCATCATTTTGGTTTAGAGAAACAAGGTGGTGCCCCTGTGTCTTTCAAAGCATGTTCCTAAAAAGTTAGAAAAGCAAGAGACAAATTTCTAGTTTTGGAACAACATAGAGGAAGACTTGGCAAGATGGAAAGCCTTCTTCTTTGGGAGTCTTGTAACCATTGGTAGAATAATATACATAATGAGGAAGCATCTTTGTGATGTTACAGTAAAATGAATCTGATATAGTTTCCCTAAAATTCCTTGTAGATATTGGGACCCTCATAGGTGTATCCAACAACATATTCGAGGACTCAACATCCCCTACTACCATCAGTCATATGGTTATGATTTTTTTTTTTAATCCTACAACTAATGAGGAAGTATTAGAATAGGCTAAAATAGCTAGTTTGTAAGAGGATCAGTTAAGGATGATCCAAGAAGAGCCCAACATCTCCACTAAGGAATTGTATAAGTGAGAGCCCTTTTTAAAGGGTGGAAACATTCAAACTTTTAGAGTGGGAAAAATTATGAGCAGAGAGCTTATTATTCTCAAGAACCCCATTTCGATTTAAAGCTAAAAATAATCAAATAAGAGCCTAAGGTATTGGAATCAATTGTAGGAAGAGGAAGAGACAAAGGTGATCCCATTATTTTGGACTCAGACAAAGAAGACAAGTAGGGTGCTGACACTACTCTGGCATCTATGGCTACCCTCAGTGTTCTTCATGTTTCATCAATTGGGGTAATCACTACTTAGTCTACAACAATCCCTTCATCTCATGACTCTCCTACTCAAGGGAAGGTTCCCTTGGTTTATGTTAGAAAACTAAGGACCCCCATAGGTATTCCAATGATAGAAGTATTTATAGGGTCACCTATCTCACCTCCTAGCTTGAAACCATAGAGAGAGGAAGCAACCATTCAAGACTGGGTCTAGGACTCAGATGAAGAGACCTAATTAAAGGAAGCAAAATCCCTCAATATTTAGGATTCCCCCATTGAACTACATGTTTCACTAAATTTTTAATCTATTCAATGTTTAAGGAGAAACAAAGATGAAGGGTAGGGATTAGAGATTATAGAGAACCCAGATTGGTTGTGTGTCGTATCTAGATGATGGTGAGCACTCCTCTTTGGTTAGGGAGGACTACCTATGAATAAGAAAGCACTACCACTAAAAATATTATTTAGTAGATATATAAGTGGTCTACCAAGCTACGCACTTATTCTTGGAAGTGTCAAACTTCCTTAGGGATGACAGTCCATTTTTTGAAGCAAAATGGTAATGAATAACAAAATGAAAGAGAGAGTAAGAGAGAGATATTCATACCATTATTTAAGTTTGAGTGTAGTAGAGAGTGAGATAATGTAGGTAATGTGAGTTATTTGTGTTTTTAGTGGTTGTTTAGGTTGGGTCAATGAGGTTAGTGGAAATACATAATCACTGATGTTGGTTAAGGCTATTGATGTCGCTAAGGAGATATGGTTAATGTCGGTAGGGGTAGTAGGTTCTCAGAATGTTATAGGATACTTTTTTGAGTTGGGAGGTAGATGTTGTTCAGGTTTGTGAGGTTGGGAAGAGTCGTAAGGGAGTGGGTAAGACTCATGTGGGTCTAGATAGAGGGTTGGTATGTTTGAAGTAGAGGGAAATAGGCGAAGGAGTTTTATAACTCCTTCACAGGGAGAGTCAAGATGTTCATAAAATGATAAATAGTATAATGTAAAGTAATTTTAAAATGAATATTTAAAGGAATTAAAAAACAAAAAGATATAATTAGTTGGTGAAATGGATTAATTATGAGTGTTATATATATGGCTCTGATGAGGCATGTTGAAGCACTATGTGAATAAAAAAGACAAGCATGTGCTATCAGTTCAAAATAATCCAAACTCTATGCAGTATATCAATTCCTAATATGGACTAATTTATGTAGAGTAATGATAAGCTTGGATGTATAAAGTTGAATGCCAAATCTTGTATACAAATAATTGATTTTTTAAATTTCTATTGACCCAAATATTAGCTTAGAATTTGGCTTAAGTAACTGATGTCGGAAATCCCATCAACATCAATCAAGGGTTGATCAACGTTGGTACATGAGAATAGGTAAAAGGATATTTTTAGCCTATTTTATATTCCTTCTCTTGCCAAGTGTGGTATATATTATAAAATGGTAGAAATGTGAGGTTAAAAAGAATGTAGTTAGTTAGCCATTTATGTTAGGGTGAGAACAAGTCATGGGTAGTTAGGCTTAGGGGACTAAGTCTTGAGGTGACTCAGAGCGTAAAAATTAGTCTTAGGATGAGGTGGCTAGGTAAGGTGGCATAATTATTTTTGAATTAACTTAATTAAATATTTTTAAATTAATTAAAGTTGTGAAGGCTGAAAACATAGGTTAGGAAGGCTAATTATTAAAAGGGGATCAAGGGAGGGTTTTGACATATGGATTTATGCATGTGTATGATGTAATTTTAATGTCTACATTTGCCCCTTTTGTCTTATAATTTATACTGATAAGTTGCAAGACTAAAATAAGAGTTGGATGCTCTAGGTATTGGATGAGGTATCCTCCCTTAAAATAGGAGCCAATGAAAGAGAATATGAAATTGGGTACTAATTTGATAAGGAGTTAATTGGGTGGGTGGATGTTGAGTAAGAATGTGGTAACATCATTGCTTATGCATTACTACTATGATTTATAGTTGACACCATCAATAATAGTTAAAGGTGAGGAGGACTTGAATATAAATAACTAATCATAACTTGTAAGTGATAGCTGATAAGGTTAAAATGATCAAAGTTGTATCTCTAATGGTCCATGTGTTCCAAGTATCTGAGGTAGGAAGTACTCCTGATAAACACAAAAGGTTACAAGTGATAGGACTAGCTTGGTCATGATCTAAAACACTTGATATACATGTGTGTGTATAATAGTCAACTATAATGAGGTAGCATAAGTGGTCAAGACAAGAAATAAAAGGTTGGTTCAAAAGGGTCAATGGTCAAGGAGATATTCATGATCTCTGGTCAAAGTCATCATGGCTAGAAATTTAAGTGATCTTCAAGGTTGGTTGTCATAGTTGGGGAGATATATGTGATCTCCATGGTTTGTTGTCATGGTCAGGGAGATATACGTGATCTCTAAGTTACCCTAGACTTAGGGTATAGTCCAAAGGGTAGCAGTTGGGGTTAAAAACTCTAATTTTAAGGTTCTTAATGTTGATTATATCACTAATGTCAGTGGTAAGTATTATCAACATCAACATCTTAGGTCAAATTATCGACATCGATCGGTGACTAAATCTAATAAAAAGGGGTTTAGTGGCCCACCAAAACTCATTTGTGATAGCTGATTGGAGAAAAAGAGTTTTGAGTGTTGTGGGGCATAGGATATCCCTAGCTTGTCTATTTGTGGTGAGTTAGTGAGAGATAAGTGGTTAAGAAGAGTGTGTGAGAGTGAGGGTGTGATTGAGCACTTGGTGGCCCATGTTTTGATCGAGAGAGTGTTGGTGTGGGTAGAGATGATAGAGGTAGGAGGGGACCCAACTAGAGGTGTACCACCATAGGTACCTGCCATTCTCGCCTAGAAGAGATGGAGAAATGAGGTAGGATGCTCTTTGAGTTGAATTTTAATTTAAAGTATTTGATTTGTTATTTGGGATAAATTTGAATGTTTAGGGGGAGAGAGTAAAATTAGAGGGGTAGTAAATGGGGTAAGGGTAGGTTTGGGTGAATTTAGGAGGGCTTATGGGTAGTTTTTAGGAATAAATCTAAATTTTATAGGTGGGATATTCGACCCTAGGGCTGAACTAGTCACCGATGTTGGTGGGGCTCACTAACATTGAATGACAACTAGCATTGATGTTGAATAACACCTAGCATTAATATCAACATATAAGACTAATGTTGGTCATAGGAAAAACCCCAAATAGGAAGAAAAGTCTAATTTTAGATCCCAAGTTGAGTTAGTTGATGAGCCTAATTACTGAACTAGTCTCAAAAGACCTCATGTCGATTAAGTGCTACCTATATAGCCTAGGTGAGGGCCTCAGGCCAATGTAATTCTCCCAGTATGCAAGGAAAAAGGGTGAGGTATGGTTAAAAATTTGTTAAGGGAAGTGGTTAGGAAAAGGTAGGTTGAAATAGGTCATGGGACATAGGGCTTAAAAGATAGGTCATGGGGTCGAGGGTGTGAGATATAGGTCATGGGACCTAGAGTTTAAGATATAGACTATGGGGTATAAAGTTGAAAGATAGGTAGTTGGGCCTAGGGTTTAGAGATAGGTAGTTGGGCATAGGGTTTAGAGGTAGGTAGTTAGGCATAGGGTTTAGGTGGGTTAATTGGTTAGATAGTTAGGTGGGTATATGGCTGAGCTAACCTTAGAAGACCCCATGTTTGCTACCTACATATCCCAAGTGAGGGCCTCAGGCCAATGTAGTTCTCACAAAGAGAAGGGAAAAAGGGTGGAGGTTTATATTGGAAAGTATGTGACTTGAGGTTTGTGTGTGTGGATGCAGGATAGGTAAGAGTTGATATTATGAGATTGACTACCTAAATTGCTGACAAGGATGAGGATGGATGTCACCATGGATGAGTGGAGCACATGGTAGTTATAGGGTTAGGAGGAGTGTGATGATATTGTTAGGTTTACATGTGATGTTAGCTTGATGATATCTTTGATAGAGAAGTAGGATCACACCACCAACACTTTCCATTTTCCTACTGGGGAGTTGAATGTGACATTGGAGGATGTTTACAATATTTTATGGTTGCCACTCTAGGGCGAGGAGCTCTTCTCATGTTTGAGAGAGGAGCATGATATTCACATGGATACATTATTTGAATAACATGTTAGTGAGGAGACTTATCACTTGACAAGCTTTGATTATGAGCCACTGTACACTATTGATGAGGAGTAGCACCAGTTGGGTATCTTGATGATGATAGGGATTATAGTATATGCACTTCCAAATGTGGATGGGGGAGATTTTTGATTGTATTGATAGGTGTGTTAGCACAGATGGTTGAGTATCAAATAGTGTATGCATGGGCTCCAAATTTTCTCATAAATTTATACAAAGAGTTGTGGGGTTTGAGGCTATGGTGATGGTACAGTTTGTGCATCAAGAATTTACTCCATTATTGGGCATATGAGCACATTATGGTGACATGACCATTGTGGCTATCCACTATGAATATAGCTAGTTTTAGGGTCATGTTTAGATGGTGGAAAGAGGGTATGACCCAAACATGTGTAGATGGCATAGTGTGAGACATTGATTATTATAGGTGTATGATAGATAGATTGATTCTCATAGATATTGTTTGGAGGCCCTACTTGACATACCCTACATTTAGAGGATAGGTAGATTAGCTTGTGTGTTTACAGAGCATGTTATGGGTTAGAGGGAGATGAACTAGAGAGTTAGAGATGATACCTATGGCATAGGTCAAGAGATAGTTTGGATTATTATAGGAAGTGCCTCCTACATTTCCTCTATATAGGAGAGATGATATATAGGCACCCCTACCTTTTCCCCAAGAGATAAATGGGCCAACTTTTGAGGAACTACCAATAGGCCAGAGTGTGGTAGATCTTAGATGCATAATAGCTTATCTTGCATGGTGGACATGTTTGCATCTTTTGGTTCAGGTTAGGAGGCCACCACCATATTTATAGGGAGTGATGAGAGAGAGATACAATTTTACAGGCCTGAGATGTAATTGTATAGCCCTGAGATGTAACATAGACATAGGTTTTGGCCTTACAAGGGATAGTTATGACATTGTAGGGATAGGTGATTACACTAATAGGATAGGTCAAGTCATTATAGGTCCAAGTTACTACAATGACAGTAGAGAGAGATAGTTTGAGAGCAATAGGATAGGCTACTCCTCCTCCTCCACCATAGGGACTAGTACAAGGTCCTATAGTAGGTTTGATGGCTCCACCATAGATTATACCTCTAGTGAGGTACAACACTGATTTAGATGAGATTACACACTATGAGAGAGCCATTAGGGATTTTACATAGATTCAAAGGTATTTTGAGGCTAGAGGGTAGGAGAGATCAATGACACATGCCAAGGCTTCTAGCTCATGCAGACATAGACAGGCAGAGGGTGGTGATGATGCTGGTACTTCATGACCATAACTATAGCCTTGAGTATTATAAGGGCTAGAAGATATTTTTGATGTTGTTATATATGTTGTATACACACTGGCTTGTGAGCCAAAGATGAGAGATGTACTTTTTGAGAGAGAGATGATACTAATATGATTCATGGATGTATATTCATAGTAAATGTGTGTGTGTGTGTGTGTGTGTATACACATACATACGAGAGTTTGTTATTTTGAGAAATGTTTATGTGATGGTGATGATGTTCTTAGACTAGCATTTCCCATATGTGTGATGGTATATGCATAGTTGATTGGTTAGCTTCATCTTATTATTTTTCCATATTTGTGATGGTGTATGCTTAAAATGAATGGTTTGGGTATGTTTTTTTATTTCATAATTTTTCCATATTTATGATGGTGTATGATTAAAATAAATGGCATAAGCTTGATAGTTTTCCTATTTATTATTTAGAGAAACTATGGTTGCATGTTTGGTGTATTTCACATGGGATTATATGAAATGGATTAATGGGCAATGGTTTGTTAGTTTTAGTATGGTTTTGGGTAGTTATTTGAGTATCTTTGCTTGAGATGGATATTTGAGTAATAATATTTTGTAGACACATAACTCTAAGAATCAAGAAAGATTGGCAGAAAGGCAAGAAGGTGATTAAATCTTGTTGTGAGATGTGATCTCAGAAGAGAAATCAACATGTAATTGGGATGGGAAAGAAAGAGAAACGATACTCATATATTGGTAAAGACCATAATAAAAACATAAATAGGCTTAGGAGTATGAGCCTCTTTCATTCTTTTCATCATTTGACCATTTGTTTGTTAGAGAAGCATCGTACTCACCTTATGTCAAGTGAGTTCAAAGTCCCTTGAAAGAGTATGAGGGTAAAAAGGTAAAATGAATGAGAGTGTTTGGGTAGTGTAACCTTCTTAGTGGGGGTGATATGCCCCTTCTGTGGGTGATTCGAGAGCTACTATGGGCCTATATTGGGATTTTGTTTGTAAGCTGATCAATGCAGGAAGCCTATATTGGGATTTTGTTTGTGTTGAGGTCATATGAAGCTGATCAATATGAGAAGATTCTAAGTCATTATTACCATTGATAACAAATCTTGGCTTAGCCATCCTTCAAGGTAGCGGTCTAATCTTCTATTTTTGATTTTTAATAGTTGTCCTTCAAGGGAACAGTCTATTTATAGTATCAAGGAGAAGTTACGTATATGTCCTTTAAGGGAGAAGTCTACATTGAAAACCATGACCTGAGAGATTATAACTTGTCTATGTACCCAATTTTTTTTTTTATAAACTTTAGTCATGGATAGGGCTATAGAGGCTTAGAGGTTTTCCAATTTAAGGAAAAAACCATAAAACTTCATAGGTTAACTAAGTTTGTAGGAATAACGGTTAAGAGGAAGGGAGATGAATGTAATAGGGTTGTTCAAGGGATGAGCTCAAGTTAAATATGAGGTGAAGAGTCACTTGATTAACAAAATAATGGTCATAGGTGCAAAGCATTTAAAGGCTCAGGTTCTATCCTTCCTTTTAGAGAAGAAAAGTAATAAGTTCTTGAGCCATACTTGTGAGTTATGATGTAGGGTCCAAGCCAATTAGGAGCAAACTTACCCTATTTTATTTTCTCCATGTTCGTCACATGTTGATTTTACTTTAAGATGAGATCTTTGATATTGAAATATTGCTCCTTGAGGTTTTCGTTGTAAGTGTATTTGATATGCTCTTGATAGATTTGGAGGAGGTTGAGGGTTATGAGATGATTTTCATCAAATAACTCAAGTTGAGCCAAACACTCATGCTAAAAGTCATCATTAGTAAGTATGTCTTATAGAGAGATTCAAAGAGAAGGAATCTAGACCTCAAGAGGCAAAAAAACTTCTATCCCATAGACCAAGGAAAAATGTGTAGCACCTATAGGGGTTTAAATGCTAGTGTGGTAAGCCCATAAAGTAAAGGGAATGTGCATGTGCTAATCCTTGCCAGTCTCACTGACTACTTACATGAGGATTTTGGTTAAGGTTTTATTAGAATATTCTACTTGTCCATTTTCTTGTGGATAGTATGGTGATGAGAAGCTTAATTTGATTCCAAAACCATCACAAAGCTTTTAGATAGTCTTGTTTTTGAAAGATTTTCCATTATCTATTATAATTTTATGGGGGGCACCAAAATGATAGATGATGTGATGATTGATCAAGTCAACAATTTTATTAGCCTTAGTGGATATGAGAAGAATGGCCTCAACCCACTTGGTGAAGTATGTAGTAGCAGTAATGATGGAACAGTGACAGAGAGATTAATGAGGGTTAATCTCACTGATTAGATCCAAACCCCATTGAGAGAAGGGGAAGAAGTATTTGATGAAATTATAAGGCATAGCTTGGAATGTGAAGGAGGTTAGCATGTTATTGACATTTGATGCAATGTTGAACATAATCACTAGAGTCTTGATGGAGTGTTGGCCAATAGTAGATGAGTCCAAGGATATGTTTAGAAACTGTGTTACCATCGAAATGTCCACTACAAATCCCATCATGGACTTCCTTAATGGTGAAGGGGATCTCAGTACTAGTGAGGCATCTAAGAAGGAGATCATCAAAACCTTGCTTGTAGAGAAGTCCCCCTAGTATAGTGTAATGAGTGTCATGTTTCATGAAGGCACACCTCCCATTATTAGAGAGGTCAGAAGGGGTAATAGAAAAAGAGAGGTAATCCATGAGTTTCTTGTACCATAATTCATGTGGGTTGTATGTTACATTGCCTATAAAAAGGATGTTAGTTGATACATATGAGGGAAATTTTAAGAGATGTAGAGTGACATAGATTTTTGAGGAAGAGGGTGAAGAGGGTATGTGTGAAGCAAGAGAAGACATTATATCAGTAAACTTTTTTATAGATCAAGGAATAGTTTGTAAGAGGTAGGATTCAAATTATTCTAATAGCGTATCTACACGATGTTTGTATCATTGTATAATTTTGTTTTTACATAGGTAGGAACCATTACCCTGATTAACCACTAGTTGGGAGTCACCAAAAATGGCTATTGATTTAACACCCAAGAAAATATCCATTTAAAGCCCTAAGATCAAAGCTTCATATTCAACCACATTATTAGTACATTCAAAATCTATTATAAATGACAAAGGCATAGGCTCTCAATTAAGAGGGACAAGGATGACCCCCCACACCCCACCGTGTTGACATTTAGACTCATCAAAGAACATCATCAATTGATAGGAGATGTCATCGATGGAGAGCATTATGATAGATTCATCATGGAATTTGAGGTTTGAAGGTTGATTGTTAGGTAAAGGGGTGGTAGTTAACTAGTCATCAATCATTTTCCCCTTGATAGACTTTTGTTAAATAAATTTCAAGTCAAATTTATCAAGGATCATAAGCCATCAAGCTACATACTTGTTGTGATATGTCTTGGAATGCATATATTTGAGGGGATCAGTATGGGTGACAATGTAGGTTTTATGATTTAAGAGGTAATGATAAAGCTTAAAAGCTGCAAAGACCAACATGAGACAAAGCTTTTTGGTATGGGTATATTGAGTTTCATAATCAATAAGTGTGTGGCTTACATAGTAAACTACTTGTTCGCGATGGTGATCATCTCAATGTGCAATCATAACACCTAGAGAATGGTCTGTTACAAAGATGTAAATGTAGAAAGGCTAGTTTTCCTTAGGTGGATTAAGAACCAATGGGAAAAGGAGATACCATTTGAGTGCATCGAAGGCTTCCTAACAATATGTATTTAAATATAAGGAGACATATTTTTCAAGGAGATGGTGAAAGGGTTGGCAATAATTTGACAGTTGGGAATGAAATGGTGGATTGACTGAAGCTTGTCTTGAAGGCTATAGAGTTGTTTGATATTAGTAGGTGGAGGCATGTCTAGTATTTCTTGAACCTTACCAGGGTTGAACTAAATACCATGGAGAGAAATGATAAAGCCTAAAATCTTACTGAAAAGGATACCAAAGATGCATTTCTTTGGGTTTAGTCAAATGTTACATTGGAGGAGACAAGTGAATCTAATTTTGAGAATCATCAAGTGATCTTGGCAAAGTTTAGACTTTATGAGTAAGTCATCTACGTAATATTTCATAATTTTATGTAAGAGATCATGGAAGATGTAAGTCATGATGCATTGGTAGGTGGCACTAGCATTCTTTAGATCAAAGGGCATGACCTAATAACAGAAAGTCCCCATGGGGTAATGAAAGTTATCTTATGTTGATCCTTGGGAGTAACCAAGATTTGATTTTAACCTAATAACCCATCCATAATTTAGTATCTCATGGTTGGCTATTATATCAACAAGTTGGTCGATACTTGTCAAAGTAAAGTCATTCTTCAGACAAGTAAGGTTTAGGTCATGATAGTTGGTGCATATGTGGATTCCCCCTTATCACTTTTATGATAGGAGCAATATTAAAAACCCATTACAGGTAGTTGATGGGTTGAATAAAGTTTATATAAAGGAGGCATTAGATCTCTTTTTTGACAAGGAGAACAATACGAGGATGCATTTTTTGAAGCTTCTACTTAACAAGTTTAACATCTTGATTTATGATATTGTTGTGGGTGATGATAAGAGGTTGATACCAGGCATGTCATTATAAGACCAAGTGAAGGATTTGATATGGTCATTAAGAAATGTGGCATAATTATCTTACTCAAAGGATTCCAAAGATTGGCCAATCATAAGGATGTGGGGTTTATCATGAGAGGGAAAATTGATGTTAATGGTTGATTCATTTAACATAGCATGTGTTTCAGATAGGAGTGATCGTTGGATATAAGAATCATCTACACCTATGTATGTGAGAATAGCATTATCATCTTGGCATTGGACAATGTTGATAGTGGGAGAGTCTTCATCAATCATTTTAGAATGAATGAGAGGAAGGGACCTTGTTTCTTTACCATGATGATAGGTAAGGGGGCCCAATGGATGGCATTTATTGGAAAAAAATTAGGAGGTATAGATTCCTCTAATTTAGTAGGTGATAGTGGAGGAGAGGATGGATAAAGAGAGACTAGCTCTTAGATAATTGGTATATGAGAAGCTTTGGTGGGTTTTTTTGGTTCATCAAAACCCACTCCATGTCATTTTTTGGCATTTTAAATGGTTTTATTGGTGGGATATTCAATGGGTGTATGAACACCCTACTCATAATGACCCAAACCAACTCTTTTCCATCCACACATATAAATATAGGTGTGAGTGAAGCTAGGCTTACCCAAGAAAGAGAAGTCATAGGTAAATGGTTTTGGTGAAGAGGATGGATTGTCAACAAGAGGAGCTCGATCAATTACCCCATATGTGAAATTATTTTGAAGGTTAGGGGACCATATGAGATTACCATCCCAATACAGGGATCATAATTGGGGTGCATATGAAGCTTTCCATACTCTTGTGGAGTATGGAACATGTTGAATGTTAACAAATAATATTCTCCAAGTGACAGACACTTGAAAGTTTCCTCCATGGGGTCTTTTTCAAGAATTTGTGTTACAAGTATCTGTGTAACCAAGGTAGTGGAAATTGTGGAAGCTTAAAAAGTATAATGTGGAGGAGATGATGCCTTTAATGGAATGAGAACATAATTAGGGATATAATTCATGTTTCATGTTTTGAATGGAGGTGGGTTGTTGGGAATAACATGCACTTGCCCATTGTTCTCAAACTTGATGTAGTGATGCAAATTCAAGGGCACACATGCCATAACACATATCTAAGGTTGTCCAAGTAGTATGTTGTATTAGAAATCTCCTTCTAAAAAGTAGAAGAGATGATGAATTGTATGTGGACCCACATGGATATGTAATATAATAGTGCCCATTGTAGTAGCTATGGTATCATTAAAGGAATAGAGCACTGCATCAGTTTGAACTATGTAATTGTTAGGAATGGTTAACTATTTATAGGCATGGGTGTAGATAATATTAATACTAGCTCCTCCATCGATCATGACTCTTTTTATATGAGTTTCATTGATATATGTGGTGATAAAAAGGGCAAAATATTGATCTTCATAGTGTTGAAGTGGAAGTTTGAATCGCTAAAGGAAATTAGGGAGATGGTGTTAAGAAAGCTGACCAAAGCTACAAGAGGCTAGGGATCATCAGGGTATACCTCAACCACTTGCAAGGCACTAATCAAAGCTTGATGGTGTTGGGGTGAGTTTTGTATTAACTCATATAAGGACATTTTCATAGGGCTTTGGTGAAGTTATTTCACCATTGAGTTTTGAATAACTTCTAAAGATGTTCATTTTGGGACACCCAAGATGGAAATCTTGAGATTCAGAGGAATGTCTTTAGAGAATGGATGAGACCAAGGGGAAGTGACCTTTTCCTTTCCTTTATCTTTTTGATTTTGTGACTGTATGTCCACATTAACTATGTTGATCTAAAACATAGGTGAAGGAGGTGGAAAAGGGGGTATGACAACATCTTTGGGTTTGAATTTAGGTGGAACAATATGAGGCATTATGGATGCCATAGGTGGAATAATAGGAAGGTTAATGGGAGTATCAAAAATGAGAGTGTCGATATCAAAGTGTTATCAAATGAATACCGTGAGAGATTTACAACTCTTAGTATCATGTCCAGGTGAATGATGATATAGACATACTTGTGTATCATCAAACCAAGATGGTTTTAGTCTAAGAGGGTTATAAGGATTAATGGGAAGAAGAGTTATTGTGGAGGATTTCAACAACTGGCATAGGAAAAAAATTTGAGAGCCTATGAGTGGGCTAACACATATTATTGTAATAGGGGTGATTTTGTATGGCACCTTTTTAGGTGGTGGTGGAGCCATGTGTTTTGATGACACTTTCTTGGTGGTAGGTGTCTCAATGTCATATGTGAAAGGCCTACTAGGTGGTAGAGATAGTAGTGGAAGTAACTTAGCCTTTGGTATCACTTCGATCAGTGATACCCCAACTAAAGTAGAGGGATGTGGTCCCAAAATTTAAGGCAAAGTTGATGGTGGAAGAGGGAAGGATCAATGAGATATATGAATCTTAACATTCTTCCTTATTTTAGGCCATATAAATCCAAATTGTGGTTGGAAAGTTAGATCTAATTTCACCTATGAATGAATTAGATTAGAGACTAGGTGAATGCTTAAAGACCTGATCTACTTTAGTGTGGTAGATGCCTATGAGGGTGAGGGCGTTGACATAGAAGGATGAGCTTCTAGTGATTTTGGTGAATAAACTCTTACTTTATCAAAGACCTTAGTGTAAAGGGTAGTGAGAGGAATGGTGGTAGAGTATGACACTTGTTGTGTAGGATAAGGAGTTTTAAGTTGGTCCCAAAATGCCACATGATCTAACATCATGGAGTTCATAAATTATAGATTTCACACTAACCATGAGAAAGGTTTAGATGAATTTAACGTAGGCCTTAAGGTTGCTTCTTTAGAAGGCTTAGGTGATTGAGAAAGAGGGAAATTGTTGGCCTCTGCTACCTTGGGCCAAAGATGAGAAAGAGATACAATAGGGTCTTCTTCAATAGATATAGGAGAAGAGGCATGGTCTTCCATGGGTGGGGGAGAGGTAGGAAAAGAAGATTCCTCAAGGGGGTAGAGCATAGGTATAATTTTTCCCTCAACATGTCGCTGAGGAATAGGTAAGGCATGGTCCTCAAGTGGTAAGAAGATAGGTAAAATGGGTGAAAAAGGAACTGATAATACAGGCTCCTCTTGTGGCAAAAGGAGAGGTAAAGGAGGCCCTTCCTCTCATGGGAGAGGAATAGGTAAAGTTGGCTCTTTAACCTGAAGAGGAAGAATGGTCAAAATAATCTCCATCAAGTATGGAGGAAGAATAGGTAAAATGGGTGCCTCCTATTGTGGGTGAGGTTGGACTGGAGGTAAAGGAAATACCATATTGACCATATGGATATTATGATCACATGAGTTATAAGTCATAGTATGAACAATATTTTGATTGGGTGAATGGTTAAAAAAATGCTATTTGAACACAACCATATTTTGATTAGCAAGTGCATTAGGATTATCCAAGATGAGATCACCCTTTTCAAGCATGTCTAGAATAATATTATTGAAATTTTTATAGTTATTAGAATTGTGGCCTTTGACTCGATGGTAGCCACAAAACTCACCCTCCTTGTACCAAAAAGGAATAAGATGAGAGGGATCAAATTGAATAGGAGACTTGATTTGAGGAAGGGTTATGGCTCTTTATTGTAATAATTTCTCCAAAATGGAAGTGTTTTCTCCAAAATGGAAGTGTATGACTCCCTAATGGGAGTGTATCATCTTTGTTTAAACCATTGTTGAAATTGCTTTGTCAAATTTTGTGAGGTCGAGGGATTAGGTTGGTTTGTGGTTATGGAAGAAGCTGATTTAATGACCACTGCATTGGTGGAGCCTTTAGATTTTTGGTTAAAAGAAGAGGGTTTAGAAGAAGAGGAGTCATTTGATTTGAAATTAGCTTTATTACTATGCAACTTGACTCTATCTTCATCTATAGCCCATATATTGAGTTTTTGTGCCATTGTAAAGGCTTTATCAAATGTGCAAAAAGTTTGTACTCAGAGTGTGGATGAAATGTGATTAGCACATTCCTTTGATAAGAGATCAATAAGCTCAGGTTGGGGTAAATAGAAGGAGAGTTGATTGATTAAGCCTATCTGTGAGTGATAAAATATGTGATAGACTTGTCATCAAATTTTTTAATAGAATAAAGGTTTGTAATAGAAGCCTTTTTAAAATGTTGATAGAGAAATGGTCTAGGAATAATTGTGTGAGTTGGGTAAATGAGAAAAGGGAGTGCCAAGTTATAGAGATATACCAATATAGGGTAGTACCCAAAAGAGACATAGAGAAGGTACAAAGTAGTAATTTATCATCATGCCCTATTAAAGAACAAGCATGTCTAAATGCTTGCAAATGTTATTATGGGTCCTCTTTACTCTAGAAGTGAGTAAATTTGGGGAGTTCCCATTGGCTTGGATAAGGGTGAATAGGCATAGAAGGATGGATGGGCTCATTACATATCTAATCATAAGATAACACATTCTTTGAACTTGACACAAATGTCTCTAGACTAGACATCTTATCCATCAGCATCCTAATGAGATTTGGAGGGGGATTGGTTTGGGAGATACCCGCTAAGTTATAAGGATCCTAATAAGAAGTAGAGGTAGCATATGACATAGCTTGTTGTGGTTGTGTTGACACAACATAAGGGTAGTGAGTCATAGGTTGGGGGAAAAAAATGAAAGGGGCTTATCCTATTGGGTTAGAAACAATGCTTTGGTTGAATGTTGTTATTGTAGGTTGGGTTGTTGGCATGGTTATATTGGATGAATGGTAAGTCATAACTTGTGTAATTATAGGTATGAGAGTAGATGGGATGGGTACCACCAAATTATAAAATGGGGATAGGTTTGACTAAACTACTTGTGGTTGTGAAGGTAGGGAAGTCACGATAAGGGTTAGGTGAGATTAAGTGGTTAGCAATGCTAAACTTTGGGCATTGTTTATGGTTGGGTTATTTGTCAAAGTGGTTGGTAACCATGGGTAACATAGTGGAGATAGTTGAAACTAAAGTTGTCTCCATCAGAGAATTTGGCATACCATATAGTGGGTCACCTAAAGAATTATGGGTTTGGCTCATAGCAAGGTAATGCTGAAGGGCTGCCACATTGTGATCAAGAAATCTAGAAAAATATTGATCTCCTTTAGGCACAATGGGAATTTGATTGGGGTTGGGAGTTTGCTCTGTATTTGAAGTATGCTACATGATAGAATCAATGATAAGAGGGGAAGGTGGAAGTGGTTACTAGCTTGCATAATTGGTAAGAATTTTAGCTTGGCTTCACATCTATATCATGTAAGAAGAAGTATAAACAGTCTTAAAACTCTATATTAGTGATATAGTGAGGAAAAAATAGGTTTGGGTGTGGGTAGGTAGGTTGTTTTAGCTTTCTATTTTAAGTAAACTAAAAATAACCAAATTACATAATCACTAATGTCGATCACTTAACCAATGTCGATAGGTTAAAGTCTACCTATGTCAGTGGATTTAACTGATGTCGATCACTGTGGAGTCCCAAGAGATGAAAAATCTAATGTTTTGGAAACCTAGAGGCAAAATCTAGGCAAAATAGAGGATGCAAGACGTCTGTATAAGGAGGATGAAAACTTAGAAAACTTGATATAACATGTTATACAACTTGAGTATTATGAATAGTGTTGATTTATAAATTAACGGAAAAATATCCTTACCAACTCAAAAATATAGAAGGCAATAGAAAATTAGAAAAAAAACATACATCCACTAATTATTAACTCCTAGAGATTAATTTTAGTCTCGTGTTGGCTTATGCCTTAATCAGATAGTGAGATGATATTTTGGTTACCGAAGGTACTAAAAAAAATCTAGAGCTGATTTTAGGTTAGTTTTGGTGTTCAAGAGGAAATCTATGTTAGACCAAGTACGTAGCTTGTTATAGGGGCTTGCTCCCCACATTTCATGGACCTGAAGCCAAGCCAAGCCACTTAGCCAAAATATAACTTTTTTTTAGAGCTTATACTCTACCAGAGAATGGAGTGGGTTCTCCCCATCATGGTGAAATCCAAGTAGGATAGACAGGTAGGTTAAGGTGATCCACCAGGTGATTAAATCTTGATGGGCCTTGTCTCAAGTAAGTTTAGATGTTTTATTTTGTGAGTGTGATTTGGTAGTGTAACATATGTGTACAATTATTCATTCATAATGCTTGTAATTAACTAAGTGAGCTAAATAGGCAACAAGCAAATAATAAAGTGCAGTGAGTTTTAAACCCAAATATAAAGTGTTTTGATTCAAATGAAAACAATGATGAAATAGGAGAAGAGAATGAATTTCAATATCCTAATGTGCATGCAAGAAAGAGATAAAGAAGAGATTATTTTTAACTTACAATAAAAATGATAAGTTTCTTTTAGAGGCAAAAAAAAGAGAAGAGTGACAAGGGAGAAGAAATTTTAGTTTATTGCCTTCAAATAGAAAATAAAATGTTGAATATTTAATTTTGATGAAAAAGAGAGGGATAAAGTGAAATGATTGAAATTTTCACTATAATCCACCTATATGAATTCTTAAAACAAGCAATGAGCCCAAGGAAAATTTTAGGGTCCCACCAGGCGTGCCAAAAATGTTTCACTAAGTTTTGAATCTATTTGATGTTTAAGGAGAAACAAATATGAAGGGTAGGGATTAGAGATTAGAGAGAACCCAAATTGGTTGCGTGTTGTATATAGATGATGTTGAACACTCCTCTTTGGCTAGGGAGGATTGACTACGAATAAGAAAGCACTGCCACCAAAAATATTTGTTAGTAGATAGATGAGTGGGCTGCCAAGCTATATGCTTGTTCTTGGAAGTGTCAAAAATACTTAGGGATGATAGTCTAATTCTCAAAACAAAATGGTAATGAATAACAAAATGAAATATAGAGTAATAGATAGATATTCATACCATTCTTATAGATGGAGTGCAACAGAGAGTGACATAATGCATGTAATGTGAGTTATTTGTGTTTTTAGAGGTTATTTAGGTAGGCTCAAGGAGGCTAGTGGAAATACATAGTTGCTAATGTCAGTTAAGGCTACTAATGTCAGTAAGGAGATATGACTAATGCCGATTATCTGACTGATGTTAGTAGGGGTAGTAGGTTCTTAGAAGGTTGTAGGATACTTTTCTAAGTTGGGAGGTAGATGTTGGTCAGGTTTGTGAGGTTGGGAAGAGTTGTAAGGGAGTAGGTAAGACTCAGGTGGGTCTAGATAGAGGGTTGGTATGTTTAAAGCAGAGGGAAAGAGGTGAAGGATTTTTACAACTCCATATTGAGAGTCGATATGTTTTTAAAATGATAAATAGTATAACATAAAGTAATTGTAAAATGATTGTTTAAAATAATTACAAAACATAGAGATATACTTAGCTGGTGAAATGGATAAATTGTGAGTGCTAGATATATGGATCTGAGGCATGTTGAAGTAATACGTGAATATAAAATACAAGTGTGTGATGCTGGTTCAAAATAATCCAAGATCTATTTAGTATATCAATTCCTAATCTATATTGATTTGTGTAGAGTAATGGTAAGCCTAGATATAAAAAGTCAAATGCCAAATCTTGGACATGAATGATTGATTTTTTTTATTTTTGTTGACTTGAATATTAGCTTGGAATTTGGCTTAAGTAATCGACCTCGATGATGCCACCGATGTCAATCAAGGGTTGAATAACATCGGTGGCATGAGAATAGGTAAAAGGGCTATTTTTATCCTATTTTATGTTCCTTGTCTTGCCAAGTGTGGTATCTGTTAGAAAATGGTAGAAATGTGAGGTTAAGAAGAATGTTAGTTAGGAATTTATGTTAGGGGTGAGAACAAGTCATGGGTAGTTAGGACTGGGGGAATAAGTCTTGAGGTGACTCAGAGGGTAAGAATTAGTATTAGGATGAGGTGGCCGGGTAAGGTGGCATAATTAGTTTTTAATTAACTTAATTAAATATTTTTAAATTAATTAAATGTGTGAGGGGTGAAAACATGGGTTAAGAAGGATAATTATTCAAAGGGGATCAAGGGGAGTTTTCACATAGGGAGTTACACATGTGTGTGGCATAGTTTTGTTGTCTACACTGCAACTTCAAGGTACCTCAAATCTACCTACCTTTCTTTGGGATTTAATTTCTATTATTGATACACCTATCTCCTCTATGAAAGTCCCTTCCACCTCATCCACTCCTTCCATTGACCCCTCACAACTTCCACTATATCCTTTCCCATGACCACCCTTTTTGTGCCTACTCGTACTACTATTGTGAGACTTCACCAAAATAAGAAATCATCTAAGAAGGTGCAGACCACTTTGGCCACACCCCAATTACATGTCCAATCCACACAACTTTCCCTTCCACTCCCCACTCCCACATCTATTAAGGAAACCATGGTTACCAAAACTAGTAATGGAAGAAAAGTAAATCTACATATTGTGGTAGTCCATCCACTTCCTCAAATTAGAGGAGTAGATTGGTCCAAAATTATATGGTCTTCCCTACTAGATGTATTGACTAGGATAGCTTAGAGGTAAAATAAATAAGAGAAGGAAGATTCAGAGAAATAAGTTGTTATCACAACCTCTGATGCACCTAGAAATATCCCATTTTGGGCCATGGAATTAAGGCAACAAGCTCAGAAGAGGCCTAATTAAAAGATAACTGAACTGCCTTCTATGACTACCCTATTTGATTCTCCCACTAGCTCCATCTAAATGGTCAAGAAGATAAATCTTAAAGATGACCAAGGATCTAATATCATACTTGAAGAGTGATAGCCAATGTTCTCTCTCACAAAGAGGTAGAAAAATTAGCCAAGTGAATCTATTTTCAAAGAAAACTTCTTAGAATTGGCTCAAGTGCACAAGGATGTAGTGGTATTTATTCATGAAGGGATGAAATTAGCTCATCAAGAGCTTAAGGAAGAAGTGCAATAACTATGGGTACAAATTGAGTAGCTAAATAAATGATCAAATACCATGTATGTCCCTACAAATATAGAGGTTGAGGTGAGGGAGGACATTTCAAAATGCTACCGCTCTTTAGAGGATCTAGAATTCATGAAGGCTGAGATGGCACCTCAAATGAGCTTGGCCAATCAACTTTATAGATCTCTAGCCTAGGATAACATAAAGCTTAAAATGTTAGTTTCCTATACAGGCAACTCACTATAGAGACACCTTGACCTGATGACTACATTTGAGGCATCTAATACCCTAAATTTAGTAGTCATTAGACATGAAAATGTTTAGGAATGGTTAAAGGTGGATGTGGCCATGACTCTGAATTATCAATCACTTGAATCCAAGCTCCTTCAAATTTTGAATGATATGAACTTATCTAAGGAAAAAGATTCTATAGGGAGGCTAATTAGTAGAATCAATTTTGATAACATTATTCAAGAGGTGACCGATAATTTCAAAGGGAGCATTCAGGCTTTGATGGTAGAGAATATTGAAGTAGAGATAAGAAAATTAAGAAGGAAGGTGACTGAAGTGGAGATATTTAGAAGCAAATTTTGACTTATTAAATATGAGCATGTAAAGCTTCTCAGGCAAACTAAGAGACTCCATCAAATTTCATTACTTCACTTAAAAATTATTTGACAATAGTATGATGCGAAAAAAAAGGTTTACAAGGGAAAGAAGTGAAGAAGAAGTGGGTTTCTACTAGTGGAACCACTCCTTCGAATTCTACTCTAGCTAAAATATATGTAGCACTCCAGCCAATGTAGCCTTAGTTCAACATATGCCTAAGTTTTGCAGTAGTCTTTATAATAATTGACTCATTATTTTATACATGCATGTATTGAATTATATTATAAATTCAATTCCTCCTATTTATAGCTCCCATACAATTTTAGATTAAAGTTATAACTACATGTTCCAATCTCCCCATGTAAATATCATGCAAAGACTTGGAGGATGAAGCAACCCCTCCCCAAGATCTATAAATACTATTGTATCACCCTTAAATAGAGTGGTCAAAATTTTTGAAATACAAAAGTAGAGAATCCAATTTTGGTTTTCAAGTGAAGTATTTTGTCTATTTCTTTCCCATATGGTGTTATTAATTATTATTTTCAATGGATGTTGTTTCAATTAATATTTAGTATGCTCAATGTTGCAAGTAGATTCTTGATTAATATACGAATCTCAGATGTGTAATAGATATCAGTGGTTAGTAAATTATTTATTGATAAATTTAAGTTATATTGAAATATATTTTGGAATGTGTATTTGTGATTTCTTGGTGTAGTCTTCTAAGTGTGTGCCATAACTACCTTGGATAGTCCATTGGTTTGAGTCATAATCTCTAGATCAAGGGTGTGTAAAAGATACCTTGATAGGGAAAACCTTTGTTTGAGGCCATTAGACTCCCTATTCCTTTGTTCCTTAGATCCCATAGCTATATTTATTTACAAGTGTGCACTCATTGCTAGCAACAGGTACTAGTTTTGAGAAAACACAAATTATTTAGAAACCATCCACAGAAGTGATTATTTCAATAATCACTAATATTTATTTTCTATCCCTCTTTGCCCTCCTTTTGTGTTTGTTATAATGATTTACCTACCTCATATTGGAAGCCCATCACCCATCCAACTCAACTAAGAGACCACCTTGTAAGAACCACACCTCTATCTAAAAACCTTATCAACAACCTGCATACTTTATCGCTATTATATCAATAGGTTGAATAAACCACATACCTGAAATTCATGCCCTAGAGTGGAGTTTACATCCATTGAGATACTTAAATGTTAGAGGATACCTCATCAACCATGGTTACCTCCATTGAGATCCTAAAACCCACATCAATAATTAGCTAGCACTAGAAGGAGGGCCTAAACCTCCATATAATATAGGTTAACTCTTGCATAGAGTTGCACTGGAGTCACCCAAGAGAGTGACCAAATCTAATTCCTAGGTTGGTTTACTAGTATCACCCTTATCAAGACATAGAAGGCCTAGAGTTATGCCAATAGCTCCAGTTCAAAGAAACCCACCTCTGTTAGGACAACCTTCACCCGTAAGGAAATTTTTACTTGCTAATCAATTAATGGCCCAACAATATCCTTGGCTATTTGGATCTAAAATTTTGATCTTAGGGGATGTACATGAGCTTCCCCAAAACCCTAAAAAATACCTGCCAACCTTCACTCCTTCAAGAGCAAGGATAGTAGAAGAGCGTATCAAGGCATTTAAAGCTACACTCAAATTGATGAATGTAGTAGATGAAGATGTTGCATGCCAATTATTTCTATTTACTTTGATGGATGTAGCTTATGATTAGTATCTAAATTTAACTAAAAAATTCATAACCACATGGGAATAGTGCCAAGTAACTTTTATTACGTAGTTTGGATAAATCACTAATCTAGGGCTAGTATACCAGCACTTCACTAACATTAAACAAGCACCCAATGAACTGATCCATACATTCAATGCAAGGTAGCATTAGATATACAATTGATTGACCCCAAACTATAGACCATAACCAACATTGGTGTTGGATATGTATAAGAATTACCTAGACCCTATCACTATAGTATTTTTGAGAAGAGGTGTTGCTGTTAATACTCTAGCATTGGCATTCAAGGAGGCAATTAATATCAATAAACAAATCAATCCCCAAAAACCTATGATACATAATAGTAAAAATGGATTCCCTATGCTTAATCCAATAGATTCATCAAGTAAAATGTGCCTGATTATAATCAAAACTAGTTATATGCATTACCCCCACTAATGCACATGATGCAACAAATTCTTGGCTACTTGAAAACTCATGTGACAACTAGTGGTTATCAACCAAATCAACAAATAGTTACTCCTCTTACGGTTGTTATACAAAGTATGGATTCTACAAAGGTGGAATTAAACTATATCCAAAAGATGGCTTAAAAGTTAAGTAATCACTTTCTAAACATGCAACAAAAATTATGTAATACTAATACCTAGATGAACAACCAAAATACTAAGTTATCGAGATATAACAGGCCCTTTAATCGGCCTACAGATAGTGTTGATTAGTCTAGTAAAATCTTAGAAATAAACATCACTAAAACAAATCTCCCTAATTGGTATATAATCCATAACACACCCCAACGTGGTGGGCTTTATTGTGCCAATTTCTATACAACATTCAAGATATTCTAGAGAAAAGTGACTAAGCAGGATCTAATGAACAATTTGCTAGAATCGCATAAATATCTAAGACATGCCAACATAGTCATGTTTTTTGAGACTCATAAATTTCCCTTACCAAGAGAGAATGAATATGAACTTGAAGATAATTTAGAAGAAGTGTATACCCAATATTTTAAGAGGGGTACGTATAATCTAAGGAATAGGCAACCTCTGACCACTTCAACTCCTCCAAATACCACATACGTTCCACCTAATCTTAAGGTAAATAACAACCCTCCTCCTCCAAAAGGGAGTGATTCATTACTAAGGAAAGATGAATTAAGTAAGTTAGATGGATACAACATCATATAAGATATGAAGAAAATAAAAGTGAATATCACACTTCATGAACTAGCTTAGATCATAGAATAGGAGTTTCTATGGAGGTCCATCACTAGAAAGACACCTATGGAAAAGGCTAGGGAAGCTCCAGATAAATCCAAGGGAGAAAAATTCACTAATACCAATGTCATCTATAAGAGTAAACTTGAGGTGACACCCTTTCTACTAACCATTAGAGCATTTGGTAAAAATATCCATAATTGTTTAGTCGATTTGGGCATTTGCTACTATTATGCCTACTTATATATGTAAGAAGCTTGCCCTTACTCCCAGTACTTAAAACATATTTGTTTCCAAATTAGAAAAACCCATGGTACCAATGTTAGGAGAGTTGAACAATGTGCATATTCAAATATCATTGGAACCAAGAGTCTAGATGAATATTGATATCCTGGTAGTAGACATAGCAGAAAGCTACATATTATTACTAAGTAGGGATTGGTCTAAAATGCTTAATGGATACCTTTCCATATATTTTTCAAACATTTATTTACCATAGAAAGGGGTCACAAATCAAATCTAAATCGATAGGGAGCCCAGAATGAAGTATCCCATCACTGAATACAATGTCAAAAATAAAGAGGTTAGGTATGATTCTCCCTCATTAGGCATTTACACTTTTATCACACATAGTTTATTGCATAACATAGAGCATGAAGGACCAAACCAGTTGTGGATGATACATTTTGATGGAGCTAAGTCCAAATAGGGGTCAAGATTGGGAATTGAGCTAATCAACCCTCAAAGAAAGAAGTTTTTGGCCACCTATAGGTTACAATTTCCATGTAAAAATAATAGAGATAAGTATGAGGCTCTCTTGGGATTACAATTTGTATTAAAGAATAATGTAAAACAAATTAAAGTATTTGGGGACTCAGAGCTAGTAGTCCACTAGATAAAGAACAAATACCAATGCAAATTATCTTATTTAAAGAAGTATAAACATAGGGCATGGGATCTGATCAAGAAATTTGAAGCTTTCAACATAATGGTACTCCCTAGAGAGCAAAATCAAGTTGTTTATTCACTGGAAACCACTGCTACTAATTTAGAGCCATTGCAAGAGTCCAAGGTAAAGCAATTCTATATTGAATTACTGCTTATTCCATTTATCCTAAATAATGTGGAAAAATTTCAAGTTTTTGAGGATGACTAGTAAATCATCTAGTTCTTGACTAATTCAAGAGAGTTTGAGTCCCAAATTGTAGATGACAGAGATATTAGTCACCAAGAAGACAATGCTATAGAAGGTACCCTCTAGCTCAAGGAGAATTGAATACTGACTAGTTTAATCTCTTTGTTTAAGCCATTTGAAATGGATCCACGGGCACAACTTTGGCAACCCAAGGTCAATAAATCTAATTTTAAGAAAGAGAATTTAGGGGACAAACATAACCCACATTATGTTAACATTGGTTTGAGATGTACTTCAGAGGAGAGATAATAAATTGAGGACTTCATTATTCAATACAAGGATGTCATTGCTTGGACATATGAGGACTTAAAAGTATATGACCCATAGGTCATCATGCATGTAATCCCTTTGAAACTAGACCATAAGCTATTTAGATAGAGACAAAGGCTGATTAATCCTATCCTCAAACCCCTCATTTAGAAGGAAGTAAAAAAATTACTAAGCACCAAAATCATCTTTCTGATCTATCATTCCACTTGGGTGGCTAATTTGGTCCCAGTAAGGAAGAAGAATAAAGAGATTAGACTCTACATAGACTTTAAGAATATAAACAAAGCCTCACAAAAGTATAATTATCCTTTACCTTCTTTGGATGAAGTCATATAAACAGTAAGTGGCTCTAAAATGATGTCCTTCTTAGATAGATTTTCAAGCTATAATCAGGTATTAGTACAATCCAAAGATTAGATAAAGATAACATTTACTATGAAATGAGGAATGTATGTGTATAAAAGGATGAACTTTAGCTTGATCAATGTAGGATCTACCTTCCAACATGCCATGGACCACACTTTCAAAGGATTAATAGTTAAGTGCATAATTATTTACATGGATGATTTGACAGTATTTTCAAATAATTGACAAGATCATGTAAGTCACCTACAGTCTATATTCGAGTAATACAGGAAAACTTGTGTTTTATTAAACCTAAAGAAAATTATATTTGACATTTATAAAGGTAATATGTTTGGACACATCATCACAAAATATGAAATTACTATTGATCAAGATAGGGTGAAGGTGATTTCAAAGATCCATCCCCCTAATAGTAAAAAGAAATTAAAATCATTCTTTGGGAAAATTAACTTCTTAAAGAAGTTCATTTCAGGATTCACATAAATTGTCAATCCCCTTAATTCCATGCTAAAAAATGATGCTAAGATAGAGTGGACCCCTGAGGCAAAAAAATATTTTTAGGATATAAAAGATGTTGTGTCTCAAGTTCCAATTTTGACTAGTCCTAATTTTACAAGTTATTTATATCTTTACTCCTTTACTTTAGAACATATGATAGTTGTAGTCATCACTCACAAAAATGATGAAATAAAACATCTTATTACTTTTATGAGCACCAATTTAGCTATGATACTCTATGATTGACAAGTAGATCTTTGCCCTTGTCAAAGAAGTCAAGAAATTTAGGCATTATATCCTGAGGAATAAGACCATCATCATTGTACTTGACCCTACTATCAAGCTCACTTTATCACAAAAGGATTTGGGAGAACACAAAGGAAAATGGATGGCCAAACTCCAAGAGTTCAACATAGAGATATGACCTATAAAGATTATTAGAGGATAGGGTATTGTGCAACTCATATTTAAGTTGGATCCCTATATCACCATCGAAGAGGTATGTCAAGCCTAGGTATCTAAAGGTGAGTGGTATACATATGTAATTCAGTACCTACTGATAGGAACATATCCTCTAAAATATAATAGAGAAAGAAAAAGAGATTTGAGGCTCAAGGATACTCAGTTAATGATTAATGAGGAAATCCTCTATATAAGATACTATGAAGGAATGTATCTTAGATGTGTGTCTACAAAAGAAGCTACAGAGATCCCAGAGAATTTACATCAAAAGATAGGTAGTGGCCATCCTTCAAAAAACACCACAGCTCATAAGATCTTGAGGTTGGGTTATTATTAGCATACAATTTTCAAAAATGCTCACACACATGTTATAACCTACCATGACTGTCAAAATCTAGCTAAAAAAGAAGAACACCCAACCATGCCACTATAACTAGTTTTTAAAGGAAGGCCATTTGCCCAATGGGGTTTAGAATTCATTGGTGTAATTAACCTAGATTATTTAGTTGGCCATAAATTTATACCCATGGACATAGACTACTGTACTAGATGGACAAAAGCTATTGCTACCAAACATTGTAGAGCACAAGATGTAATTCATTTTTTAGAAGAACATATAACAACTGAGTTTGGTATACCCATTACTCTATTATATGAAAATGGACCTACTTTCATATCAAAAACATTTACTGAGTGGGCACATGACAATCAAATCATTGTTAGGTTAGCTTCAAACCATTACCCCTAGTGAAATGGGTTAGTAAAGTCAACGAATAAAAATATGATTAATACAATTAAGAAGTTTGAAGGAGACAAGCCTAGAGAATGGTATAGTTTATTAAAGTATGCTCTTTGGGCATATTAGACAAGGCACAAGTAGGCTCCTAATGCCTCACCTTTTTTGCTAGTGTATCAATGCAATCCTATTTCCCCATCAGATTGAAACTACCCACTTATCAATTTATTTAAGATTACATGGAGCCTAGTGATAAAGACGAGTCAAGACTACTAGATATAATTGAGATGCAAGATTCTTGAAATGAGGCATTATAGACATTTAGTAAACATCAAGCCCTAGTCAAATAGTGGTTTGATAAAAGGGATAAAGTTAAAACATTCAAAATTTTAGACCTAGTGCTACTATGGGATAAATCCCATGAAAAGAAAGGACAACATGACACGTTTACCATGTTATGGATCAGACCTTATCAAATTTTAAAAATAATGGACAATAATGCATTCAAATTGAAAGACCTTCAAGGAAATGAGCTGACATATATAGTAAATGGATAGTTTCTAAAGCATTACTTCAAGGTTGTTTCATCTTTGGATATTACTTATTAAGGGTGGTCAAAATAGGTTTATATTAGGAGTAGATTAGATTTCCTACTTTCTAGACTAGTCTTTCTTATTTTTTTTCCTAGATTAAATTTTAGTATTTTCTTAGACTAGTTATTTTATGTTTTCTTAGATTACTAAAATTATGTTCATTATACTATGACCAATTTGAAATTTAGATCTTTAGATGCTTACAACTTGTACAAAGGGGGAATTAGAAGTTGTGGTAATTTTGGATTGACTCACAAATGGTGTTTATCCCTGATTTTCTTTGGTTGTTGGGACAAAGGTAAGTAATAATGAATTATTTTGAATGATGTCAAAGTTGAATACCTTTACCAAGCTTTTGGAAGTTGCTCTTAGGGTGTTTTTATGCAAATTTAGAAAGTTTTCCTTTTTCAATGTGTAATATCCCTTCGAATATCAAAACAAAGCTCTGAATTACTTATCTGAATTTCTACAAAATATCTTCAATTAGATAAATAAATCACAATATAAACTCTTATTTATTTTCTCATAAGCTTACAATAGAGATCCTCTGTCAAGTATACAAAGAATATTGAAAGTACGGCCTGAATAGCCTGAATATTCCACAAATTGAGAAAGAAATCTGATTTTGGTACGTCTCGGCTTGTTGTGTAAAAACACAGTCGCCGACGTCGGTTATGCTGCCGTCGTCAGTCGATCTATAGTCGTTATCTTGCTGATGTCAGTGATATGTCGACCGATGTTGGTCTCTGTAAGTCTCTATTCACCGATGTCGGTGCCTAAACTTTCTGTTGATGCGTACGGATTTTTATGAATCTGTACAGAATTCGTACGGACGCTGATATAACACAACCTATATGATTGATCCTGATCTGTAGAATTATGGGCTAATACAAAAGATCTATATCTGGATAATTCTTGAATCAAAACCCAACAATAATGAAAATACCTGTAAACCCTTGTGATAGCTTCTGAGTGAAGTTATCTCTAAAATACCTGTAATACTATGATAACTTCTGGGTGAAGTTATCTCTCAATTTGGCAATAGATCAGCTGATCTTTCACAACCTCTGAATCGCACACAATGAAGAGTTGATGTTCTTCAATGCAAATGGAATCCTGGAACCCTTGGCTCAGTCTTCACAGAAGAATTTCTTAACAAGAATCAATATCAAATAATAAACATGAATACAAACTCTCTCCCATGAGAGATTCTTATACCTTTCCAAAGGTGTGCTTACTAAAATTAGATTCCCTTAAATTAGACTTAGGGCTTCTTTAATTTAGAACTAGGGTCTTAAAATTAGACCAATTCTTAATTTAGAATGAGGATCATAAAATTAGACCCAATAATAAATAATTAATTAATAATTAATAGTTAATTAAAATTAGACCAAATAATTAATATTTGATTAAATCAATCAAATATTAATATCTCCTTTAATTCATGTCCAAAAGATCCCAAACGAAAGCCAAGCCTAGCTCCATCAAGACCCTCTATCCATCTCATCATCCTACGAGGGTCGCATAATAGGCTAATCATCTACTCTGCACATGTCAACTAAAAAGGGGACATGACAATCCACCCCTCCTGAAATTGCTTGCCCTCAAGCAATCACTGAATGATAGACCAATCAATCCTCCTGGATCCCAAATGAAGTCTCGATCTACAGTGCTATCAACCAACACAAACTCTAGGCCCTATCCATCGCCACTCTCATCCAATGGCATCACATCACCTCTATCTCCTATACGCATATCGTCATCAACATGTGACCCACCTATAAAAGAAAGCTGAGACTCTACCACATGTGCTAACTCTTGAACTGAACTCACCTCAAGACAAAGCTAGTCCTCATATCTCTCCTGTGTTGGTGCCAATGTGCACTCATCATCGCACTCTATCATGTCATGTAGTATAGGCATCTCCATCCGATGAAAAAACATATGTTTGAAGCTGTTGCCCCGTATTGCCTTAAGAATATGTGTTTTCCCATCAACCTCAAAATGAACCTCCATATCTTTGAGATGAAGAGTAACTTCCTCAAATGAATGAAGCCACTTCATACCCAAGACTAATTCTATGTCCCCCATGTTCACTACAAAATAATTAGCCTTGAACTCATAGTTGTTCAAGCGCAATGGGAGGTCTCTAATCATACGCTCACACCTAAGAGTGTGACCATCAGCTACCTTAACTCTAATGCCCTCAAAATATTTGGTAGTGAGTCCACGCTTCACCACAAATCTAGCATCTATGAAATTATGTGTGGCTCCTGTATCAAGAAGGGTGGTGACCTTCTGCCCTGCCAAAACTCCACGGAGTCTGAATGACTCATCCGACTAAATGTTGGATAGGCGTGCCTCCTGTATATGAAGCTCTAAATCTGCATCTGCCTTAGGCTCTGAAGCCTCTACCTCCTCAGAACTATCCTACTATTTAGAATCTTTTGATTCTGCATCCTCATAATATGCCCACATCACATGATTTGCTTTGCCCTTAGGCCTCAAAGGGCAATCGTGATGGATATCATATGGACCTTTGCAGTAGAAGCAAAGCTTCTTCCTGCGTAGTTCATTAAGCGCCTTATGATCCAAAGGTGGTGCTACTGGATTGGCTTTTGAATCATTTTTAACCCCAGATTTATCTATGTTAAAATCCGGTCTCTCTGTATCCCCATTGGAGTGCTTATGGTCTCTAGATGAAGAAGTACCTCTGGAGTTAGATCTACTTGATGGGGCTACCATCTCCATACTGCGCGCCTTCTTCATATCTTCTTGTAATGAAGGAGGATCAAAGCCTTTGATCCAACCTCTCAATGGTTCTGTCAATCCCTCCATGAACAGTACTACTAGTCGCCTCTCTGAAATGTCAGGAACCATGACTGATAACTTCTAGAAGTCACCAATGTAAGACTCTAGACTGCCGCTTTGGTGCAACTATGCCAACTCTCAAAAATAGGACTCTAGATCCCTCCTGTCAAAATGCTCTACTAACCTATCCACAAACTCCTGATAAGATGTGATCCGATCATGATGGAGTGTCACCATCTCGTGGTGCCACCAATCGTGAGCTACTCCCTCAAGATGTAGTGTCGCATATCTGATAGCATCTTCCTCGGCCATCAGACGTAATGTGAGAAAGGTGTCCAGCTTACTAACCCAGGCCTGTGCTGTCACCTTACCACTACCGTCAAATGTTGCTAGTGTGAGCCTACTCGTAGCATGCTTCAAATCATTGTTCTAGGGCCTTGGTCTCCCATTCTGTTGACCTCGGTAATGTTCTTTCCTTTGTGTGAGGAATCGGTCAAAAGTAATCATCTCCCTGACCATAGGTGGTAATGACTCCCACTCTTCAGTCGCTACCCTAAGTGTGTCTGTAAATGCCTCCTCATGCTCCTCACTTGCTATCACCTCCTCTGCTTCTTGTCTCACAAAGATAGGCCTAGTAGGCCTATTCGCTATACGAGAAATAGTCCCATGGCCTCTCTGTGATCCTGCATCACTCCTGACATCTTCACGATGTGGGGAATGTCTCCTCGGAGTACCCAATCTCAGCAGTGCTGATGCCAACAGCTGTAATACTTGGTTATTCTGCCTTTGCCCTTCTCGTAGTTCTCTAAGAGTAAGTAAAACCTCTGCATCATCTTGATCTCTAGGATTGTGAGGAATACGGGCCCTGCCAATATCATCACCCATGTCTTCTGGCAGTTGTTCTAAAACTTGAGTGCTTTCAAGCAAAGCTCTACTGCGCGTGAAATACCCGTGTGGTCCCAACCCTTGTGGCTGCATAAGATTGTCAACCTCTCAGGATGGCAGGATTTAGCTCTGATACCACTGTAATATCCCTTCGAATATCAAAACAAATCTCTGAATTGCTTATCTAAATTTCTACAAAATATCTTCAATTAGATAAATAAATCATAGTATAAACTCTTATTTATTTTCTCATAAGCTTACAATAGAGATCCTTTGTCAAGTATACAAAGAATATTGAAAGTACGGCCTGAATAGCCTAAATATTCCACAAACTAGGAAAGAAATCTGATTTTGGTACGTCTCGACCTGCTGTGTAAAAACACAGTCGCCGACGTCGGTTATGTTGCCATCGTCGGTCGATCTGTAGTCGTTATCTTGCCGATGTCGGTGATATGTCAACCGATGTCAGTCTCTGTAAGTCTCTGTTCACCGATGTCGGTGCCTGAACTTTCTATTGATGCGTACAGATTTTTACAGATATGTACGGATGCTAATATAACACAACCTGTATGCTTGATCTTGATCTGTAGAATTATGGGCTAATACAAAAGATCTATATCTAGATAATTCTTGAATCAAAACCCAATAATAATGAAAATACCTATAAACCCTTGTGATATCTTCTAAGTGAAGTTATCTCTCAAATACCTGTAATACTATGATAACTTCTGGGTGAAGTTATCTCTCAATTTGGCAATAGATCGGCTGATCTTTCACAACCTCTGAATCGCACACAATGAAGAGTTAACGTTCTTCAATGCAAATGGAATCTTGGAACCCTTGGCTCAGTCTTCACAGAAGAATTTCTTAACAAGAATCAATATCAAATAATAAACATGAATACAAACTCTCTCCCATGAGAGATTCTTATACCCTTCCAAAGGTGTGCTTACTAAAATTAGATTCCCTTAAATTAGACTTAGGGCTTCCTTAATTTAGAACTAGGGTCTTAAAATTAGACCAATTCTTAATTTAGAATGAGGATCCTAAAATTAGACCCAATAATAAATAATTAATTAATAATTAATAATTAATTAATAATTAATTAAAATTAGACCAAATAATTAATATTTGATTAAATCAATCAAATATTAATATCTCCTTTAATTCATGTCCGAAAGAGCCCAAACGAAAGCCAAGCCCAGCTCCATCAAGACCCTCTATCCATCTCATCAGACTACGAGGGTCGCATAATAGGCTAATCATCTACTCTGCACATGTCAACTAAAAAGGGGACATGACACAATGGATAAAATGCACTAAACACCTAAAACCTATTGGAAATGATAATTCTAGGTCTAGATTTGGTTGGTGGGGATGCCCTAGTAATGATTTATCTTAAAATTTTACTAGCTCAATAGGGTCCCATTCCTCCTTCCAAAAAAATGATGAAATAAGGTCAATGTGCCACACATCATCATCAATAAAAGGGAAATAATGAAAGGATAATAAAAGGAGCCCAAGGTACCTCTGTCAAGGTTATAGATGCCTAGCTGGTAGTAGAGCAATGCCTGAGCATCTCTTGTTTTTTTGAGTTATAATTGATAATAGAAAAAGACCTACAACCATTTCAAAACCATTAAAAAATCATAACAATAGGGGTTCAATGAATCCCACATTATGACACACATAGATCTAAGAAATTTGAAAGCAAATATGTCATCTAAATCTACTTAGGATTCTCTTTCATATTTTGTATTTAAACATTCTTCAGTGGCATGATTTAGGTTTGATTCTTTATTGAAAGCTATATTTCTAGGTTCTTTATTACTTAGGATCATTCCCCCCTATGATTCATCATTTGTTTCACCCAACACCCCTGCTCTTTTATAAGAAATGGGTACGCACTTCTTTTTGATAAATCTAGTCTTTGATAGTGTTATATCTTTATGGGCTTGGACTTGCCCTTTTGGGTATTTTTAAAGTAGACCCTTCATACACTCATTTCCATAAATTAGATCCTTTTAATTCTTTCCCATGAACCCTTTAGAACCTTCCTAGTTGACTGTTTGTCCTTTCCTTATTTGACCCTTCTACTCCCCTTTACCCTTAGCTCGAAGGGCACATACTCTTTGAGTCCTTACAAAAATGCCATTTGGAATTTTTGAACATTTAGAATTACCCTTAAAAATAACACTTTAGGACTTCCTTTGGGACCCTTTAGTCATTTATTCATAACTTTTGTTTTTGGAATTCTTGTCTAATACATAATCTCCAAAAAGATTCTTCTGAAAGATGCTTCCCTTTCAAAACTCCTGTAACCCACCCTTTGGATTTTGTCGAAGTTATCCTCTGGGATTTTGAAAAGATACCTTAAGGATTTGTAAGTACCCTTTAGGAATTTTTTAAATGACCTTCATCCCTTTCCTTTGGAACTTTTTCCATACCCTTTCCTTATCCTTCAACACTTTTGTTTCAGGCCTTTTTCCATACCCTTGCCTTATCCTTCAGAACTTTTGTTTCAAGCCTTTTCTGATACACAATGTCTGAAGGAATTCCTATGGGGTACCTACCCTCTGCTCACTCCCTAGAAGTGCCCTTCAGACTTGTGCAAATTACCCTTTGGTGTGACCACTTACCCTTCATAACTTTTGAAATGTCCCTTTAATCATACAAAATACCCCTTTAGGATATCAAAAGTACCCTTTAGGGATTCTTAAGTAGATCCTTTGGGACTTGTGTCAAAGACCAAAGTGCCCTACGAAGTGGACCCTTTAGATCAAAATTACCCTTTAGGGAATTCGAAAGGTCCTTAACTATGAAATTTAACCTTTCATAATTAGTATTTTGACCTTTTGAAATTAGTTTTTTGGATTTCTCACCATGGTGGAGTATTTCCTCAGAGAAATTATCCTAGATGTTTTGTCCTAAACAAATTACTAAAAGAAATAATCCACAGTGTTGACTTGAACACTTTTTCTCAATGACTATTTGAGTACCTTGAATTTTAAACATACCTTATTTTCATCCAAAAAAGGTTAAAGTGTTTCTTATTAACATTAAATAAAGACCCCACTAGCCTGAGGTGATTAATTTGAATTGAAAGGAGCAAAGTTAACATTGCACATTTATATTGCATGTATTTAATGCATGATCTTATATAGGTGATATATAGCTATTCGAGTCATCATTTACACTCAAAATATCTCTATATTAAAGTATCCTTGATTCCAAATAGTACACAAGAGACCCATTTTATATTTTGAAAGAACATACAATAGACTGTAAGTAAGCTAGAGTTAGCTTGATCACATCGGTATATGAGTACACACAGTTGGTAGCATATTGAGTAAAGAAATCATGAATGTATATCCATGGTATCCACATCCGTGTCATCATGGGGAACTAATCCTCCCTCTAATTTCTCATTTAAGGATCCTATAGAGTTCAAGGACATTGTGTTTGATGCAGAGGTATTTGACAACTAATATCAAAATTACTCACATCTATGGGATGCCATAGATTCAGTGGATAATTTTTTTATAGATGATGAAATAATTATAAAATAAAAACCATTTGTCAAAGAATTACTAGCTTTAAAATGCTAAAGGTTACATTTCATTGATGTCAAACCAGAGGTCATGCCTTGCATCGACCTTATCAAATATTTATTCTTTGTAGGCAAAATATCCTAAAACACATATTTTTTTCATGCTCATAGTGATATAATGGTCACATGCATCTTCAAGGATGATTTTCAAATATATTTATCTCTTACTATACCAAATTCCTACTTTAACAAGCACACCTTGGTGTAATTCAATAAAGAGAACTCACTCTAGGGAACACTACAATCATGGTTACTACCCAACAAAACCATAGAATGGAAAGGCAAGAAGTCAAATGGATCATTCCCTATCAATAAATTTAGGATGGGTATCCACATAGGTATGGCTCTTGTAAATAAATTATTATATGGTATGCCCTATATTCATTTTGTAAACTTAGATTGGGTGCCTTTGCTTCATATGATGTTAACACATGATGTTGCTTATGCCTTGGGAGAAATAATTACCTTTAGGCTAAGGGAACAAATTCCATACTAGGATAAATGTCCCACCCTTATAGTAGAATTTTATATGATGTCATACCTAGTTAATGCAATCATGGGTACATGTTATAAAGACTTGGGTCATTTACGATCCGTAGCCATAGACTACATCAAGAATTGAATATGTGACCATTACTAATTCATGTACATCTATGCCTATCGAAAGCACATGGTCAAAATTTGTGAGGATGTGTACCCTCAATTATGGCAAGCCATCTATGGCCCCTTGATGACATGTATTAGGGGAAACATTGTGAAGATATTGGATAGGAAGGATGATTACTTCCTATATCTAGACATCACCATCATTTTAGTTTGGGGAAACAAGGTGGTGCCCCTGTGTCTTCCAAAGTGCATGCCTAAAAAGTTAGTAGAGTAAGAGATAAATTTATAGTTATGAAACAAAATAGAGGAAGACTTGGAAAGATAGGAAAAGCCTTCTTCTTTGGGAGTCTTATCACCATTGGTAGAATAACATAAATAATGAAGAAGTATCTTGGTGATGTTACAACAAAATGAAACTGATTCAATTTCCCCACAATGCTTCATAGAGATTGGGACCCTCATGGGCTTATCCAACAACATATTCAGGGACTAAACATCCCTAATGCCACCAACCATATGGTTATGACTTTCTTTTTCTAAATCTAGCAACTAATGAGGAAGTATTAGAATGGGATAAAATAGCCAATTTGCAAGAGGATCATTTAAAGATGATCCAGGTAGAGCCTAGCATCTCCATGAAGGAATTAGACAAGAAAATATCCCTTTTAAAAGGGTGGAAACATTTATACTTCTAGAGTAGGAAAACTTATGAATAGGGAGCTTCTTCTTCTCATGAACTCATTTGGAGTTAAAGCTAAAAATAGTCAAATAAGAGCCCAAGGTATTGGAATAAATTATAGGAAGAGGAGGAGCCAAAGGTGACCCCATTAGTTTGGACTTAGATGAAGAAGATAGGTAGGGTGTTGACACCAATATGGTATCTATGGCTACCCCTAGTGTACCTCATGTTTCATCAATTGGGGTAGCCACTACTTAGTCTACAATAGTCCCTTCCTCTGATGACTCCTGTACTCAAGGGAAGGTTCCCTTAGTTTACATTATAAAACCAAGGAACCCCATAGGTAGTCCAATGACACAAGTATCCATAGGGTTACCTATCTCACCTCCCAACTTACAACCATAGAGAGAGAAAGCAAATATTCAAGAATAGGCTAAGGATGAAGAGACCTAATTAAAGGAAGTGAAATCCCTCAATCTTTAGGAGTCCCCCATCAAACTACAACTTCAAGATAATTCAACTCTTCTTGCCTCTCTTTGGGATTTAATATCTATTATTGATACACTGATCTCCTCTATGGAAGTCCCCTCCACCTCATCCACTCCTTCCATTGACCCCTCCACAACCTCCATTATATCCTTTCCCATGACCACCCCTTTTGTACCTATTGGTACTACTACTATGAGAATTCATAGAGAGAAGAAAACATCTAGGAAGGTTTAGAATAATTTGGCCACACCCTAATTGCACGTCGAATCCACACAAATTTACCTTTCACTCCCCACTCTCACTCATACTAAGGAAACCATAGTTACCAACACCAATAAGGGAAGAGAAGTAAAGCCACATATTATGGTAGTCCATCCACTTCTTCAAATTAGAGTGGATTGGTCCAAAATTATATGGCCTTCCCTACTACATGTATTAACCAGGACAACTCAAAGGCAAAATAAATAAGAGAAGGAAGATTTAGAGTAGGAAGTTCTCACAAACTTTAATGTGCCTAGAAATATCCCATCTTGGGCCATGGAATTAAGGAAATAAGCTCAGAAGAGGCCCAATTACAAGATAACCAAACTGCCTTCTGTGAATACCTTGTGATCCTCCCATTGGCTCCATCTAAAGGGTCAAGAAGAGAAATATTAAAGATGAACAAGGAACCAATATCATCCTTGAAGAGTGACAACCAATGTTCTCTCTCATAAAGAGGAAGAATAGGCAACCAAGAGAATCTATTTTTGAAGAAAATCTCTCACACCTGGATCGAGCACAAAAAGATGTGATGGTATCTATTCATGAAGGGATGGAATTGGATCTTCAAGAGATTAAAGAGGAAGTGCGAGAAATATGAGCACAAATTGAGTAGCTAAAGGAATAATCAAATACCATGCATGTCTCTGCAAGTATAGAGGTTGAGGTGAGGGAGGTCACTCTAAAATTGTACCACTCCTTGGAAGCTCTAGAGTTCATGAAGGCCAATATGACACCTAAAATAAGTTTGAAAAATATACTTTTCATCTCCCTCACCTAGGATACCACAAATTTTAAAATGTTATTTGCCTATATAGACAACTCACTATACAAACACCTTAACCTGATGACTATATTTGAGGCATCTAATGCCCTAAATTTAGTAGTCATTAGACATGAAGAGGTCAAGGAATGGTTGAAGTTGGCTATAGCTATGAATTTGAGTTATCAGTCATTTAAAGCCTATCTCCTTCAAATTTTGAATGATTTGAACTTATCCAAGGTAAAAGATTCTATGAGGAGGCTAATCAATAGAATCAATTTTAATAACATTGTTCAAGAGGTGATCGATAATTTTAAAGGGAGTATTCAGGGTTTGATAGTGGAGAATATTGAAATAGAGCTAAGTAAAGTAATAAGGAAGGTGACTGAAGTGGATATATTTATAATTAAACTCAAATTTACTAAATATGAGCATGTAAATCTTCTCGAGCAAATCAAGAGACTCCATCGACCTTCATTACTTAAATTAGACATTATTTTCCAATAGCATGATGTGGTAAAAAATATTTACAAGGGTAATGAAGTTAAGAAGAAGTGGGTTTATACTAGTGAGACCACTCCTGTAGCTTCTACTCTGACTAAAACACATGCAACACTCCAGCCAACATAGCCTTAATTCAACATACGCCTCAATTTTTCAGTAGTCTTTATAATAATTGACTCATTCTTTTGTACATGCATGTATTGCATTATATTGTAAAGTCAATTCCTCTTATTTATAGCTCCCATTTAATTTTAGACTATAGTTGGAACTACATGTTCCAACCACCCCATGTAAACATCATGCAAAGACTTGGAGGATGAGGCAACCCCTCCCCAAGATCTATAAATACTATTGTATCACCCTTGAATAAAGGGGTCAAAATTTTTGAAATACAAAAGAAAAGAAGCCAATTTTGTTCATGAAGTAAAGTATTTTGGGTATTTATTTCCCATATAGTGTTGTTAATTATTATTTTTAATGGACATTGTTTCAATTAATCTTTAGTATGTTGAATTCTACAAGTAGATTCTTGATTTCCTTCATTAATATACAAATATCATATGTGCAATAGCTATCAATGTTTATTAAATTATTTATTAATAAAGTTAAGTTGTATTGAAATATATTTTTGAATTTGTATTTGTGCTTTCTTGGTGTAGTCTTCTAAGTTTATGCCACAACTACCTTAGATAGTCCATTAGTCTAAGTCATAATCTCTAGATCAAGGGTGTGCAAAAGCTACCCTAATAGGGACAACCTTTGTTTGAGGTCATTATACTCTTTATGCCTTTATTCCTTAGATCTTATAGCTGTATCTATTTGTAAGTGTACACTTGCTATTAACAATAGGTATTGGTTTCAATAAAACATAGGTCCATTCAAAAACCATCCATAGAAGTGATTATTTCAACAATCACCAATATTTATTTTTTGCCCTACTTTACCCTCCTTTTGTGTTTGTTATAAAAATTTAACCACCTTAGATTAGAAGCTAGTCACCCATCCAACTCACCTAGGAGACCACCTTCTTATAAGAACCACACCTCCATCCAAAAACTTTGTCAAAAACCTACATACTTTGCCGCTATTCCATCAATAGGTTGAATAAGCCATAGACCTGTAGCTCATTCCCTAGAGTGGAGTTTACCTCCATTGAGATCCTAAAACATTATAGGTTACCTCATCAACTATGGTGGGCATAAAACCCACATCATCAAAGTTATTGTATATTAACTTTTTGAAGCACCCCTTGTAGATACAGAGCCACTCACATTCCAATTTTTTGATGAATCCATTATGACCATCATTAATGCACCTCTTGAAGAGAAACATTGGAAGCTATATTTTAATGGTTGGATCAGGGGTAGGCCTCTTGTTTATATTACCATATGGGGATCTAATCCCTAAGTCATTCAAAATAATATTTACTTATAATAATAACATGGTTGAATATGAAGTACTCATCATAGGGATTTGAAAGGTAGTATAGTGGAACATACCTTATCTAAAGTTTTATGGTGATTTATAGTTAATCATCAATTAGGTTACAAACCACTTTCAGCCCAAAGATGACAAGCTAGATCCCTACAAGGCCATGGTCTACACTCTCAAGCAACAAATTAGTGACATCTAGTTTGAACATATACCAAGGAAAAGCAATAGAATAGTAGATGTAATGGCCACCATCAGGTTACTCATACAACATATAGACATGGTAAAAGGCTACTAAATTCTCATTGAAAATTTAAGAGTGTCATCTCATGAAACATCAATTGTTATAATGATCTATGATATTGTTGGTGGTCCCAGATCTACTTGGTATTCAGACCTATATGCCTATTTACACAACCTTGTTTTACCACTAGACTTATCCTATAAATAAACAAAAGCCTTCATCCATAATACCCAATGTTATACCTTACTCAGACTAGCCCTATACCACCATAGTTTTCATGGAACTCTACTCCATTGTTTACCTTTGGTAGAATCTACACTAATATTGTGAGAATTTCATAGAGTATATGGAGCCCACATCAATAGGGCAATCCTCTCTAGAAATCTCTTGTGTACTGGTTATTATTGGCCAATGATAGATGTAGATCTAGCTTCATATGTAAAAATATGCAATAAGTGTCAATGACATGACAATTTGATTCATGCCCAACAAATACTTTGAAACCAATGTTGACACCATGGCCAATTCCTGCATGGAGCCTCAATCTCATTGGGAAGATAAACCCCACCTCATCAGATGACCATAAAGATATCCTTACTGCCATAGAATATTTCACTAAGTAGGTTGAATATATGCCCATCACTCACATGACTAGAAAATAAATTTCCAAATTCATCTTCAACCATCTCATATGCTGCTATGATATCCCTTCCAACATTATATTTGACAATGGAGGATCATTCAAGAATAAGGATGTCAAATTGCTATGTGCTGAGTACAAGATCAAATAACATTTTTACATGGCATATTACCCTCATGGTAATGACCAGGTTAAAGCATCAAATAAAACCATACTCAATATTCTAAAAAATATTATCAATGATGCCAATCATGATTGACACCTTTAAATATTCTGCACCCTCTAAACATACCATACCAATCACCACACTCCAATAGGAGCCACTCCATACTTATTTATGGAATTGAATACATTCTTCCCATTGAGGTTGAGTTACCTTCATTATGCATCTCTTTGAAGCATGTCATGGATGATGAAGACTATCAAGTATCATGCCTACAAGACCTAGAATTACTTGATGAAAAATGCATGGACATAGTGAAAAAATTTCAAACATATCAGAATCAACTTTGTGGCCACTAATATCGATTCATGAAACATAGATAATTTAAATTTGGTGATATTATTCTCAAATAAAACCAAAAGAATACCATGGCTAAAAAGAAGCATAAAGGCTAGTTCAAACCCAACTGGGTTGGTCCTTTCATCATTATTATAGACTATGACGCAAGAGCATATAGGCTCACCACACTAGACAAGGATGAACTTGATGAACCTATGAACATTAGACACCTCAAGTGGTACTACACTTGAGTGACTTGGTGTATTGTCTATGAGGACTATTTTAATTTGTACCATATTATCAACATTCTTATTTGTACCATAAATTTCTATCATCCTATCATTTTGCCTCTTGTAGTCATATAAAATGTCAAAATTGGTAGCTTGAGTGTAGCTTATGACACCCAACCCATAGGTCTTTCTTGCATACTCTCATGATCCTTCTAGACACCTTTTTTCTTATTCCTAGTCATCCCAAGCTTTCCAAACAATCATTCCACCTTAGCTAAGCAAAATTTCCCAAGCCAATCCTAACCCCCTAGGTCCCACACCTATAGGATAGGAACACCCAACTTGGACTATAGCACTGAACCCTAGGGTGTCCTATCTCAATGCTCATATCTAATTTTATTTTAAGCTCAAAAGGTTATTTCCTTTTGGTTCTTATCCTTCATCTTGTCAGCCTAACACAAGTACATTTGACTCATGACCAATAGATATCTATAAAAGCCCATTCAAAGTTCATTTAGAAGGAGGTTGTAAATATTACAAATCAAGAAAGAATACAAGCAAAACCACTAAGGAAAATTTCCTTATTCTTTGCATACAACCATCCAATACAGCTATAATCATATCCAAATCCTCACACCAATCCCTATCCACCTCAATCACACCCAATTTTGCATTTTTTCATTTGCATTACACTATTTCACAAAGCACATTAAGTGGGATAACTATATATGGCTTGACCCCTCTTTGGAATATTGGTATGTAGGTAACGTACCCACACAAGGGGTGTAGATACATGTTTAGTGTATCTTAAACACACTAACCCCCCCTTCTTAATCAATTTTCATCAAAGCACAATGAAGTCTAGGGTTTGAAGATCAAATCAAATCTACAAGGAGTTATATAGACTTTCAATAGTCAAAATTTCATAGACATGCACATACAGGGACAATGAACAAAACCCAAAAAATACAGATCTCTACGAGTAGTTTGGACAACAATAGTAGAAGAGGACAATAGCACTAGAATCTAGGGTGTCCTATTTTGATGCTTCTATCCTTTTAAAAAATGAAATCTAGATCCTGATTTGTAACATTGTCCTAGTCCTGCATAGCCAATATTAGACCCTACAATAGTCATTTTAAGCTAAGTCTTATTTTCTCCATATTTATTGCTATTTATAAAAAGGTTAAAAATATAAACAAATTATATAAATAATTTGTTAGATTATTAAAATATTATCTACTAATTTATTTAGCTTAGATCCTTAACTAAATTAGGAATAAGATTCCAATATTCCCAAAATAGTTAAATCATTTGGTGAACCTGACTTACTTTGTTTGTGCATAAAAACCCTAGGGAAAATTCATTTCTAATTTTAATAATATTTTTCTAATTTTTATTGCATATATAAATCATAATTACACATTTAATTTTTAAAAATTTACCATAGTAATTTTAAAAATTATTTCTTTCAAACCCAAGATACCTATACTAGGTCCCGATATTTTCAAACCCTACCCCAAGGTTTCAAAATTAAATTTTTGATTTTTGTATAATTTTTTGGCATTTATTTTATTCAAATTTATTTTAGAATTTAAATTATTTCAATATTATTTACTGATTTATTCAAATTAGACCCTTAACTAAATTAGGAATAAGACTCCAATATTCCCAAAATAATTAAATCATTTGGTATTCCTCTTCTGAAGACATTTGTCAAAGTTTCATTACCTAAGAATTTATAGATACCATCATTACCTCAATTTAATGGAATTGGAGATCCATTTGTACACCTTCAAGCCTTTTGGAAGGCTTTGTCATCTCATGTGAGTCATTTGATTCTATTTAATTTGTTCCAATAAACATTTGTGGGTAATGCACAAAATTGGTTCTTTCATCTCCTCCATGTTGGTTCCTTGCATACATATGATGACCTGGAGGATTCACTTCTTATATATCACATAAAAAAAATGGGCCCTCATGTTACATATGAGAAACTTGCTACATTACATCATAATTATTTAGAACTAGTTAGCGATTATATCTTATGATTCAAGATGCACATGTTATGATTGATCTATAAACCAATAGATCTAGAGATTTAGCATATTTTTATCAAGTGGATTTTCCAACCTCTCTTAGATCATATATTATATCATATAGAGTTCTCTTTTAGGCACTTATGCTATACAATTCTAGTATTATAGAAATAATTAGGATTGATTGAGGTAGATTCAATTGATTAGCTTACTCTATATTTTATAGCATTACCTACATCTACAACTCCTAGCACACAACATCTACCATGTCCTAAACAAAATAGGAGACCAAAACCAAAAAAGAAACCAGTTCTAAATGGAGAGCCAGTCTCTAGAACACCACCTATAATATGCATTCTAGAGAATAGTAGTAAGGCACCACTATAGTTTGATTTAGAGTAAGATAGTTCATATGTCATAGTATCATCACTAGTAGATAAGAGGTTAATCACATTGCCTACTACTCATCGATGAGATCAACATTGCTTACATAAATAACTAGATTATCCCTTTTGTAACTATCATTATATCTATGGACATAGAGATAATGATTATTGTGGACTCAAAAATTACATTAATAGATGTGTTGATAATGGCATCATAAAATTCACATAGGGGGCTCCAAGATCTCCTCCATCATGAAACCATATACCTCATTCCTCCATGACTGAGTCATCATAGGACATTCCTTCATAGGAATCATCAGTTACTCATCATGAGAGTAATGCAATTTATAGGATAGAGCCTCATAAGAGATTTCCTATCCCACCTACTTAGAAGGTTTAGAGACTAGTGTAACAAGAGTAGCCTAAATATAGAAATGTAGTCCATGGAATACATAGTGTGATTCCATATGCATATCTAACATAGTCACAAGCACCACAACAAAGTACCACTCCAAATAGATATTCACTACAACTAAGTTTTTAGGGTCCTATCTCATGTAACAATCCACTATGGTTAAGATTAGATGAACCCACATTACAGAGTACTGCTCTAGAGAGATATTCACTATGACTAAGTTTTTAGGGACCTGTTTCATGTAACAACCCACTATGATTGATATTAGATGAGCCCCCATCATAAATTATAGTTCCATCTCAATCTATTACTTAGTCATATGCATCATAACAGAGGCCACATGGTGTTATTTAAAATAACAATCCACTATGATTGTGGATAGGTGAACCTCTTTCAAAATACATAGTTTAAGTCACACATCCATTATGGATATGTCTTATAGAGTCTCCATGTATAGCTATAGTTATTGCACCATAGAAAGCATCAGATATAGGGCATGTTCTTACACAACATAAGAAGTATGGCTACTTTTTAAGTTGGCCATTAGGGTTCAAATAGTTATATAATAGCCATAGGGATGATATGCATAGAGTGAGATCTTACATCCCATCCTACTCTGTAATAGCCATAGGGCTGATAAGACTCTAGATAGTTTCCAACTACAGTATTCACACCAGGGTAGCATCATTGAGATATCGTGCCTCTACACATAGAGCACACTTTTAGAAAGCTTATTTTACTACCACATGGGTCCATAAGAGCCCCATAGTTACATCTACTTCTCAGAGTTATAGGGGGACCCTATAATCAATTTCCACTATAGACATTTTAGAGCACTTACAACATACATAGCTTTCAGATTCATAGTCTTAGCCCTTCCATCATGCTTCATGATCATGCATGATCCCTCTCCTTAACACAAGACACCATGATAGAGAGTCTCTCATGAGACTCATCGGTTAGTATCAGTTATTATTAGTCTTTCATGTACATAGTTTTATTTCAGCTCACTTGTACATAATTTTTCAAAATTATTTATATATAGCTTCTTTTTAATTACTTGTACATAGTCTCCTTCTAATTGATTGTACATAGCTTATTTCAAAAATATCAAAAACATTATAATATTTCAAAACATAAAAACATTTAAATAATTCAAAAACATTTCAATTGTATGCATCATCCATCCTTCACATTTTTATTACCATGATAGACTTACATTTGTTGTTCTATGCTATTGTTTGTTGATTTATATACATTACCATGCTTTACTTGATATTATTTGAGTGTGTGTAGTGACATCTAGATCCTTAATTACTTCACTCTACCCATTAAGGGGGAATATTAATTCTACATTAAATACATACATCGATATATCTACCCACTAGGGGAATTTTATACATGACTACGCCATCTAGGTTATGTCATTCCTACACCATACATTTTATTTATCATATTGATGTCCATTACTTACTAGCTTACATAAATTAATATTTAAATATTCACTAATATATATATCACTTGTGTATTTCTTAGCATATACCTAGTCTTGTACTCCATGTCTTCCATACTTTCACTTCTTGCTTTGATTAGTTAGATGTGATTGTATTTTCAGCATTAACATGCCTTCCTTTATTGCTTTGCATAGCTATATATGATTAAATTTCTTAATTCTTGTTTATCTATTATGTATGACTTAGGAAATTTTCCAATGTCCTTTGATTATATTCTTGTGTGTGTCTTAGGACATTTGCCAATGTCCTTTGCTTTTACTCTTATATGTGCCTATGACCTTTGTGCCAACCTTGTTTATTTCAATTGTATGTGTATGTGGCACTTGAACATGCCTTGTATGATTGATTTTTAGTTTGAGTGACATGTTCCCATGTCCCTTATTTTACTTGTCCCCTTGGCCACTTTTGTATGATTCTTACTTCTTATCTTACATGCTTGTTTGCTTGATTTCTTTTCAATTATTCACCATGCCATGATCCACATCATGCATTATCTTATTTTCTTGGATGCCATGATAGCCATCATGCTCCATCCATCCTTGAAAACTGATTTATTCTCAATTATTCACCATGCCATGATCTACATCATGCATTATCTTATTTTCTTGGATGCCATGATAGACATCATTCTCCATCCCTCCTTGAAAACTAACTCCAAACAACTAACAAATAACCAGATTTCTAGTTCTAGTTCACTATATTGCACATATTATTACATTGTTATAACTATCTAGGCATACCCCTATTGATCTAATAATCTATCATATAAACCATGCTATATATTGAGATATCTTGTCTATTATCATTGCTATATCATGTATTTTTATAGCATAACACACTTCTAAGGCTCTTTCTTTTGAGGATAGTCATTGCAGGGTCTTCATTCATACCCTCAAAAGAGGGGGAAACAAATAAGTATTTTTTTCATAGAGATTAGAGCTCCTAATAATCAAAAATTTAGTTTTTAGAACATCCAAAATAGTAACCAAAGGTCAAACTAGGTAGAATAAACTAGACAAATAGTGACAATTATAGAATAATCTTTAGAATTAGCACATGATAAGAGTGCCAAGTTTGGACTACAGTGTCAAAAAATAGGGTGTCCTATTTTGTCACTCCTATATAAATAGTAAAAAAACTATATTTTCCAAAAATAGAAAGAAAATTAAGTACAATTATAGTTTTGTCAACAATAGTTCAGTCAGAATCAATAGTTTTAGTATAAGTTTTCTCAAAGAATCTATATATAAGAGGAATCATGTATGACATGATGGCTCTCACTTCTAGTTTTAGATTAGGTAGTTGGTATAACTTTCAAATCAAAATCCATGTTACAAACATCAGTGATTGGGGGAAAAGTGCATGGCATATTTGCCTTCTCTTATTTATAGTTTATGGCATTACCCAAACATTCTCAATAGTTACATGCCTTATTCCATTTGTAGGTGGTTTGCATCATTACTAAGTGGATTACACATAAGCCTATTGCCTAGTTTTAGAGTGGTTTTCATATGAGACTAATCTCGACCTTTCCCAAGTGGCCAATAATGGCCTAGTTTCTAGCACACATTCAGCTATCCATACCACATTATTAGATTACAGAACATTCATGGGCTTTAGAAACCATCTCATATGACACAAATTTATACCAGTATCAGTTCATAGCTTCATTTCATGGGAAAATGATGGATCCAAAGGACTAGGTAGGCTTTGTATTCTTGAGCCACCTACTCAAAGGGATTAGAGACAAAGTCCAAACATTGATTAGTACACACATAATCACATAGCTTTACTTAGTGGGTGATAATGGAGATAAAGGGCCAACCTTTGTATTATTGAGCCACTCTCAAGGAATTGAGAACTCAACTCTATTTCATGATATTACTCTTGGTACATCATCATTCAGTACATACCCAACATCACTCAACATCATAATAGGTTTTGTATTAGTTCATGTACTATGTGAGGTGTATTCATTCCTTTCTCTTCTTCTCTCTCTTACCCAAATTTTGTATGTTATTATTTTAGATATAATGTATCTAGTAAGAAATGATCTACTCTTTATTTTATCTTACAAATTTACAATTTATAATGTGTTCTCTCTATGCACACTGAGTATCACATAGCTTCATGAGCTTCACCCTTGCAAGTAAGTCTAGGTACGCTTTCTACTTTTCCTTTATCCTAGTATTTTGATTCACTACATCACTAGAATAAAGGGGGGGAAATGTAGTCATATAAAGTGTCAAAATTGGTAGCTTGAGTGTGGTTTGTGACACCCAACACATATGTCTTTCTTGCATGCTCTCATGATCCTTCTAGACACCTTTTTGCTTATTCCCAATCATCTCAATGTTTCCAAGCAGTCATTCCACCTCACCCAAGAAACATTTCCTAGGCCAATCCTATCCCCCCAGGTCTCGCCCCTATAGGATAGGACTGCCTAACTTAGACTATGGTGCCAAAACCTAGGGTGTCCTATTTTGATGCTCCTATACAATTATATTTTTTTATCTCCAATGGTTATTTCCTTTTGGTTTCTATCCTTCATCTTGTCTGTCTAGTGTGAATACATTCGACCCATGACCAATATATCTTTATAAAAGCCCATTCAAATTTCATTTATAAGGAGGTTGGAAAATATTAAAAATCAATCAAGAATACAAGAAAAAATATTGAGGCAAATTTCCCTATTATCAATATACAACCATCCCATATAGTTACAATCATACCCAAATCCTCACACTAGTCCCTAGCCACCTCAAGCACACCCAGTTTAGCATTTTTGCATCTACATTACACTATTGCACAAAACACATTAAGAGGGATAACTACATATAGATTGATCCCTCTTTGGAGTATTGGTATGTTGGTAGTGTACCCACACAAGGGGTATGGATACATGTTTAGTGCATCTTACACACACTAACCCCCCTTCTTTCTCAAGTTTTATCAAAGCATGATGGAGTTTAGGGTTTTAAGATCAAATCATCTCTATAAAGATTTCTATAGACTTTCAATAGTAAAACTTTCATAAGAAGGCTCACACAGGGACAATGAACAAAACCCAAAAAACTCAAGTCTCTGTGAGTAGTTTGGACAACAACAATGGAAGAGGATAATAACACTAGACTTTAGGGTGTCCTATTTTAATTCTCCTATCCTTTCACAAAATGAAATCTAGATCTTGATTTATGACATTAAACTAGTCTTTCATAACTAATATCAGACCCTACAACACTTTTTTCAATTTATTCTAAGCTAAGTATTATTTTCTCCATATTTATTGCTATTTATAGAAGGTTTAAAAACACAAATAAATTATACAAATTAGTAGTTAAATTACTTTAATATTATTTTCTAATTTAGTCAACTCAAAACCTTAAATAAATTAGGAATAAGACTCCAATTTTCCCAAAATAGTTAAATCACCTATCATTTATCTATTCTACCATTCTCTTCTATTAACCAAATCATGTTTGATCCATCCTATCCTAGCCTATTTGACCTTGGTTCATCTATTGGTTTCATGTTCAACATGAAGAATCAGATCATTTTTAGTAGTTATTTCAAGAATTAAAGATAGAGGCAATATTTTGGAGTATTAAGATATAAATTTTGATAGTTTCATCCTTCATTTTTTGTTTCATTCTTATATCAAGTTTGTTTATGTGAACCTGATTATATCTGCCTACATGGGAATATTAGTATCTCACCGGTCTTACTACTAATTATAACCACCTATGGTAAAATTAGTATCATTGATTTGATTAGTTGTATCTTAGTTATAATAACCTATAGGAAAACTAGGGGCAACATTTATTTATTGTGCCTTAAAATACTAACTTGCCATTTCTTATGCTGTATTGTGCCATCATACCAACTATGCCTATTTTGTTTAAATTGGTTGCTACACTAGTTAGATTCCTCTACTCTAAGGTGGAACTAATATGACCTAGGTCTATTTTAGGACTATGTGGGTCATCCTCAATTCTTGTTGAGGTCATCTTAGTTCCCCTTTTTATTACGCTCCCACTATTTTACAAGTAACATTCAATTTTTCCACAATATCACTATTTTTCAAGCTTGGATTGTTTAGTATCTCATCATTCTTGATTGAGTTGAGATACTCCAAAAATTCCAAAAACATTTGTAAAATCATTTCAAGAAACAAAAACATTAACCACTTCATTGCCTTAAGGATTTTGGGAACCCTCACTTTTTACATGAAATCACTTCTCACTTAGTTTCCCCATCCTTTTTGGCCTTTCTATCCCAAACTCTTGTTGTTTTTTGAGCTCAATCACATATTCTTCTATCACATCCATCATTTTTAATTTCTATCATCATTTTCTTCTATCCCAATTCCTAGGAGAACTACATTCAACTTGAAGTTTTTGTTAGATATCATGTCCATATAACTATGTAGGCAATGTCTAATTTCCTAGTGCATATGGAGACAACTCATCCACCCCTTTCCTTTTATTTTATTCCCCCATATTTTTATTTGTTAAGTTTTTTCCTATTTTCTAGGGGTAATGTTCATCATGTTTTTCACATTGTGTTGTTTATACTAACATTTGTTTGTTTCTTTATTTATGTGTCTATTTATTTGCTTTTAGTATTTTTGCCTTGATCTAATCTATATTTATTCATTGGGTGATTCCTTGCACATTATTCTTGAATCCATCCATATTCAACCATCAACTTTATCATCATGGTTTTTATCATTAGTGAATTATTTTCCATTGAGTATTGGATCATAGGATTTAGTCCTTATGCATATTTTGGATATGTAATCATGATGTTCTATCATGAAGCACACCAACACATGCTACAACAAAAACAAGCTTTGATAAGTCTACACAGTAATGCAACATTTATATGTCCTCAATACTAGCACTAGAAATAATCCCAATCATATCCCAAATAGATTAATTAAACAATGAAATACTTTTAACATTTGTTAGTTTGGAGGAGCATATCCATACTAGTAGGTTTCCCAAATCATCTTTATCCTTTGTATCAAGTTACCATCATCATATTTTCCATATTTGGGGTCCAATGATTATAATCACCTATGGGAAATCATTGCACATTATCCCACCTGCATTATAAACTTCCTTTAGATAAATCATTGTGTTATCACCAATTTGAGGGTTAATGATTATAACCAAATTTTAGAAAATCATTCACTTTATTCTACCCAACTGGGGCATGTTTTTATACTATTTTTCTACCCCAACTAGGGAAACTCTATCTTCTTTATGATTATAATTGCCTTTGGCAAAATCATTATGTTTTCATACCACATTTTCCACTATCAAGGTATATTACTTATAACTACCTTTGGGCAAACCATTGTACACCATCTCACTTGCATTCTCAATGATTTTGACCAACTTTGGCCACATCATCATGTTGTCACCCCATCATTTTCATTTATTTGGTCCATTCATTTCTTTCTTCCAAAAGACCATTTGTCGACCCCTTTGCCAACCATTCCCTCGAGGGGCACCCTATAGTTCATCTATTATTGTTGAATTTGTAAGCACATAGAACATTTTTATTCTTTGAGAAGACATTGTTGTGCTTATAGCTTGCAACACCTTCTCAAATAGGGGCAAACTATAGACATCTAAAATTAACCACCAATGGCTTTACACCCAACTTTAGAATAATTCTTACTAACCATTGAACATCTAGCATAATAATTTCTAAATGACTCAAATTTGGCTTCATAACATGTAATTAAATAAATTTAGCCCATACATCAATTAAAAAGAGCAATTACACACATTGAATTAAATTAAAATCTTGGAATTATTCAAATGGCTAAAATAGATTAATTAACATGAAAATACAAATCAAATCCTAATTGAATTAATCCATGAGCAAATAAATCAATTTTCAAAACGGGAAATTCAAGAATCAATGAATATCCTAGGTTTTCTTCATTATATTTTTGTGAGTTGTCATTTTTGGAAAATATCCCATCCATGCTTATTCGATGCTAATCATGACTATTTGACACATTTTAACCCTACTGGGGTTAACTAAGATAACTAAGGTTAAGATTTAACCTATTCCAAGTCATTTCAAAGCCTATAAAAGCAAGCCTAGATCTCTTTATTTGGAGAGCTTGGACATAGTAGAGTTATAATGTAGGATTTGATTCATCAAGTAAATGCATAGTGTTATAATTCCAAAATTGAGCCAAGCCAAGCCATTTTCAAGCAACATCAATCCAAATCCAAGCCAAGTATGGTGCCAAGAGGAGATGGAGATAGCGAATCCCCATTGATGAAGACTTGTTGAGCACAATTCGAGCAAGACAATGAACACATCATTTGGAGTATTCAAGGAAAGTAAGGAAGATATGTTTCTTTACATTTTAGCTGAGCTTTATCATTTGTTGTTTGTTCACCAAGCTCCCCCTATGATCTAGGCATGGAGGTGTTATGCTTTGATAGTGTGTTTTTGTCAATTTGATTTCATTTTGAGACTAAAACTTGATCTAACTTCCCCTCCATCATAAAATTCATAGAATCAAATATACTAACATATAAAAAATAACATATGTATAATAAATAGTACAACTAGGAACATGTTGAAAATGTTTTGCCAATTTTGAATTTTTTATATTTTTAGAATATTTGATTTATTCTTTGAGTTTTCTAGAATATTTGATGTTTTTAAGCTTAGGTTGGATCATTTTAATTATTTGTTTTATAAATATTAATTTGAATGAAAGGATATTGTTCCTCCCACTTAGAAGATAAAGGACTATCGAATGTTTTTCTAGGATCATCTTTTTACCACTAGTGTTTATGCCACATCATTTCTAGTGGTTCAGTATCATCTAGTAAAGGAATGCCATTTGAAATTGCTATAGGTTTATTATTGTTTTCATTATGTGGTATGTACATTAGTTTCTCTTAGAATTTTTATGTAAGACACATTTTGATGGTATTAATGGTGGCCTTCATTTTAGTTTCCCAATATTTTCCAAGGCAAAATGTGAAATCTCATTTAGTATCTATTAGCCAAAATTGGATACCATAGGTAAGGACAATTGAAAACCTTATTATCTACACTTATTTAACTTTGTTGATATCCCTTGAAGGTGTTTATCTTTTTCATATCTTACCTTATCATGATAGGTATTATGTCTTCCTTGACAACTTACAAGGTCCTTTAGGATGGTCTACTTAGTAACAGAGTCAAATCATTTTACCTTGTCTTTAAATGATCATTTATTTGACCCTTCATAAGGTGTTTAACAAAGTTTAAGGTTACTTTGACAAGATTAAGGTAATTACTTATTTTGTCTTATTCTTGTCCAAGCTAATCCATGTTAAGTCCAAGTTGGTTTATGGGTGATAAAGGCTTAGAGGGTCTTGTTAGGTTGTGTTTCATGTCAAGATCATCTTTATACTTCTTTGGTCCATACAACTTGAAAAATGATACTTATTTCACCCTTCTAACATTATAATCCATTTCAATTGTTTTTTTGCTCATGTTATAATGTGCAAGGAAAGAATATTGTAATAAATGGATTCTTATAACATTGATCCACCTTTGTATAGGTAATGACAAAACCATGAACACTTGTTCTTAAGCTCTAATAGAGTTCTAGGCAAAATATGGTTATTTTCATTGTTATAAGTGGGTATATTGATGCATTGTTATAGGTTTTCCAAATGAAGATGGTTTTAAGGAACCTATATGGATTAATCTATATTATTTATGCCATATACATGATTATGAGTGTGTAATAGGTCCAATAATGGCATAATTTTCCTCTATTCCTCCATTTAACTCCTTGCAAACAAACTAAGGTAGTTTTGAAATGCTTGGTTTACGAAGGGGATACTGATATGGATCCTATACCCTCACTATTCCATACATGAGTTTTAGGTTATAGAATATTACCTTTATAAACCACTTTTAACAAGAAAAGTGCTCTAAACCCCTCCTAAAACTCCACTAGCTCAGTTTCAAGCCATTTTATGGATTTTTGGAGCTTGTTGATCAGAATGGAGGATTGTTTTAAATATTTTAGGTTCCAATTGATCTTCCTAAAGCATACCCAACATTCATTTGTCATGTGTGAGCATTGTAGCAACAAGAAAAATCTCTTTTTGTTGATTTGTGAAGGTGATAGGTAGGGTTTTAGTGTTTTTACTTATTTTTTGCCCCATCTAGATTCTAGACAACCTCCACCAGCCTCTAATTCCTCATTTTTATCTATGTAGGTAATATAAGTCAATCATAAAGGTTATATGTAATGGTATGAGAAACATTGGTCTTAGTGTCATCAACAAGCCTATAAATAAGAGAGAGTAAACAAAGAAATACATGACTTGTGAATGAAATTAGGGTTTCAGTGCACTTGAAAAGTCACATTTTAAAATTCATATATAAATAAATATCTCACTATCCTCATGGTGATATGATTATACTTAAGTATTCAAGGTCTACAACATTTCCAAACTTGAGATAGACACCTCCAAGAATGTGAAAATGTGTAGGTTTTGTATGGAACACAAGGGTTTAAAGAGAATAAAAAGCATGAATAAGATATTGAATTTTTTTTAATACTATTACCTTTGTAAAAAAGTCCATAAGTTTCCACCAATGGCTTAAAATAAAATTAATGCAAACCTACAAGTCTACATACCTATAGGTCTACATCCTCAAGTAAGAAAGGTAAACCCTACATATCATATGAAATTTGAGGAACAAATGGAATGTGAAAATAATAATAATAATAATATGTTGAGAAATTTTTTAAAAGTTATAATAATGAAGTTAATTTAATTAAAACCCTTTATTTATCCCTAACAAAATCTAAATCTAAATGCCCATACTCATCTACTTGTACAAGTTTGAAAAAAATTACAACTTTGAATTGGAGGTTGAAGATAAAGTGATAATCCCTATTAATTATGGATAATGTTGAGAAAAGTGTATCAAATGATAAAATTTTATAAAATTAAGTTAATATATGAATAAAGGTAATTTTTTTTGGATGATTGGAGGATTGTGTATGCTTGAAACATAATCCTCCAAGAATGCCCTAAGTATGAGTTTTATAATACATTTAAGAAGTTATTTTACATAAATAAAGATAATTAGAATAAATAATGATAATGATATAATATAATGAATAACATTATATGTAATAAATATCAGATGAGATAGTTCAATAACCATGTTGAAATAGGTCTTAAATTCAAGTTTGCTCTCACAAGCTTGCTCAGAAGATTCAAGTTCATTTCCAAACATTCATGAAAATATAAAATGTTAGCATTGATATTAAATGTTTTATGGGAAATAATGGTGTATTTAATCCATTATATACCTTATAGGTTGTTAATTATGTATTAAATTTTACAAAAAGAGTCAAGAACACCTACAGCCTTCTCACAGTCCTAAAAAAGCATGCAAAACCTTAAAACTTGGCATTTTGGAGAAGTATGAAGATAGTTTAAGAATAAATGAAGGTTAAAGGGATTGAGATAAGTGTGGGAAGATATAACACATTTTTAATATCACATTTAAATTACATAAAACTTATATTCATTTTTATTCACTTTCAGCCTACTCAAGGTTGTGTGTAGGCCAAATAGGGCTAGAAATCTTGATTTTGGCCTAACTTGAGTTTCACCCATTGGAAATGCATGAATTTTTTCAAAATTACCTAATTTAATGTGTATAATAATATTTTGGTGTTTTTGGAATGGTAATATATGTATTTTTATGGTCTATAGGATTATGTGCTTGTCTTCGGCCTAATAAAGCCTAATTGAGAAAGATGGGGTTTGAGAAAGTGGGTTTGCCTTGGGTATTAGAACATGAAATTTGGAGTGAAGTTGTAAAGGGATAAAGGGTACTAAAATTTATTTTAATTTTACCTATAAGTGTTAAAATTTTCCAAAACCAAGGAGCTTTGTGTCAAAATAAGGCTACAAAGATTACGCCTTCTTAGGGAGAAAATGTGAGAATGATGAATGAAATTATAGAATAAAGGTGAAAAAATGATTGGATAGGGGAATTAAATATATTTTAAATTAAATTTAATCAATTATAATCCAATAATATGAATTTTCAATCCATAATCATTCCTAATGGATAGTTTCAAAGAAGATGGACGAGTCACCAAGGTAATGAAGTAACTCCTACACCACCTTGAGATGACTATCATCAAACCAAGTGCAGACATGTTGAAGAGGGAGTTTAGGATTTTTTATTGACATGAATTATTGTTTGTAACTTTATTCCTCATGAAGTGACACTTGTCATGGGCTTCTCCAATGCCTATCTTCTCTCTCTTCTTCCTTCTTTTCTATATGTATGCCTAATTTTAGCATTATAGGGATACTTTCACCAAGGTATGAAATATATCTACTATTTTCCATGCCTATTGATCACTAATATGATTGTTTTACCTTATTATATGGTTTTTTATGGTGTGAATCTTTAAATGGTTTATTTAAGCAAGTATAGACTCATCTCACCTTGTTTTGTTGTCCTATTCTTCTTGCCTTCTTGCAGCCTGGTTCTCTATTACAAGTTGTGAAGAGTGGAATTAGGGGTTCTAAATGAGGTTATCATATTACCTTACCTATTTTCAAATTATTGATGTGATATATTATTATTAGGATAAGTTTATTCTTATGGAATTACTATAGGTCTTAATGCACATGCAAATAAGTGATAGAGGTTACAAAGTTTGGTGCATCACCATCTTAGTTTAGATTGCTTTCAATTCTCTCCCCATTCTCCCTTATAAGTATTAGCTTAGTTTATAGTTCTTAAGTGATGCATCAAGGTATATATCCTTATCTATATGTTCAATCCATTTATTTAGGTCACCCACAGCTTAGTATTGTTCCCATGCTATCAATTAAGTAAGGAGGATTGGACAACCTCATCAAGGGTACAAATTTTGATAATAACAGTTCTAGAATACCTAGTGAGACAATATATTTCATCCATTAAAGATTTATTTGTGATTTTCTTCAATAAACTAACCTTTGGAGGTATGAAAACAAGCACTAATGGCGACTCAGAGTTCATTTAATTAGTTTTAGCATCCCAAGTATTCTTTCAAGTAAGTAATCTTTGTGTTTTGCCTTTATCATGAAGTGTGATGGCTGAATTTGGAGTGAATTTAAATTTTAATCAAGTTAGTAATCCATATCTAGTTTATTTTAATCCTTAACAATATCCTAATCAGCCATGTCAACCCTATATTATTCCATATCAACCCTACAATGACCCTAGTTACCCTCCATATCACTCTAGCTATCAAGAGTGCTACTCTTCCTCCTTTCTTCACTAACCTTACCAAGATTTTTAACCTTCATATCAGTCCTATCAAGATTTTCATAAACAAGAATTAAGATATAAGTAGTGTATATCTAGTCAAATTCAAGTTAAGAAAGTGAAAGACTCTCAACTACTCATGAAGATGTTAAAAAATAAATAAGTAATGAGAAGGATGGATATAATAGTAGAGATTGACAAAGATATCCCTATTTATGTCATTCAAAATCTAAGGGACTCATTATATTTTTTAAGGAGTGAGTGGGTAACCTTTGAGGAAGAAAACCAACATGTCCTAACCAATAAAAGGCTGGGACTAAGAGATTTGAATTAATGTATAGAGGATAGTTTAGTAAGATAGGAGAAGTGAGAATTTTAATCTCTTTAACCACAATTACCCTCTCTAATCTAAATTTAGTTTTCTTTTATTCCAAACCTCCTCTAAATTATAATATATAATTATGATTTTGAAGCCTAAGAAAATCTTATGCCTATGCAAACTCATTGTCAAGAACCTCCTCTCATACCCATCCAAAATAAAAATAAGGAAGAGGTCTTATAGGTTAATCCAAGGGTATTTATAATCTTACCAAACCCTTATTCCATGCCTTAAGTGGTAACACACCATCAATAGGAATCTCCTAAGTTCAAAGTTCCAAATTCACAGAAAGTTGTAGAGTTATGGGGAAAGAAAGATGAAAAATTCCTAGTTTTAGAAATTGAAGATAAATAATAACTTTTGCCTATTTAAAACCCATCTATTTCTCCTGAAGAACCAAATAAATCCCCATCATGGAATTTTATCCAATAAGGCATCCAAAAAAATAAACAAGTCCTATTCATCTCACTATATCAAATGAACAAATTTTCACTCCCACCATCTCCCATTTAAAAGAACATCTAGTTGTATAGATAATATATGGGTATCCAAGTGAAGAAATTAATGATCCAATTGAACATGATGATTAAATCCTTATTATCACTCCCATTAGTGAAGTAAAGAGTAAATTAGTATTTATACATGAAATGAAAGGCAATCTTTATGGAGTGGCAACAAAATTTGAAGGAGAGAACACTCCCAAATGTGAACAAAGCTCAAATGAGATGGTTGTATTAGTTTCCCAACTAATTATTTATCTGTAAGAGATCATGGATGACCAAGAATAATTATTCTTATATTGTTTTGATAAATTAAAATAGGTAGATACATTATAGATGAATTTGGATATCTTTCAAGATGTCTCAAGTGGTAAAAAATAGGTAAAATATTGTTTTGAACTCTCTCCTTTGATTGAAAATGATGGGTTGATTTCTTATTTCAAAGGATAATTGGTTAAGTTGATAATATAATAATATCAATGAAGTATTTTCCTAGAGAGTCTCAATGAGAGGTTTGCAATTGATCTTAAAGTGGAAGATCTCTCAATTGAACAATATGAGGTCTTGAGTGGGCTTGAAATGGATTCTAATGAGAGATAAGCAAAGATAGAAAGAGTAAAATTGCATCTACATCATGATCACATAGAGGAGATTGATGCTCTTGATAGTCCTATGGATCCTAAAGAGAAAGGTGAAGATGTGTTTTAGGTTATATCCTCTTAAGATGTTAGTCAATATAATGATGATGATATGTGGTGACAATATTTAGACATTTGTAATTAGTTTGAGGCTCTTAAAAGGTCTATACTTCTTATTGGACAAATTGAGGATGATTTTAAGGCTGCTCTCCTTCTTGAATAGAAATTTGGTAAATCCCAATAGGTCATCTAAGACACAACACACCATTTCAGGAGCCACTAAAAGCTAATGCTGATGTTGCCCCTATGAGTCAAGAGGTGATTACTTTTGAGGTGTGTCCAAGCATCAAACATTAACATAAGGTGAGTCTTGGACCACAAGATGAGTATGTTTTCATTAGGGATATGTTTGTTTCTGATAACTCATTTGAGAGCATGCCAAAGGACTTGGAAATAAAAAGGTATACTCCATCAAACATCATGATCAAAAGGAAACATGTTCTACATCATTGTCCATCTCATAGAGGAGGTGTTTGTAGAAATTTTACTTTTGATCTAGGAAGAAAATTCCTTTAGGTTAGTTATAGTTAGAAGTGTTCTTGTGTTTTTCTTTCCATAAGTGTTTTGTATCACAAGTATGTGTGTCTCACTTTTGTGTGTTTTTTTGTTTCATTATGTGTTTTGGAGGTATGCCAATTATCTTTTCTTATTCAAGGCATTTGAAATCAAGTGTAATATCTAATCAGGTCTGAAGTTGAGTTATGTGTGACTCCATATCCCAATGGATGGAATAGGCAACTAGTCTAAGGTGCATATTAGGCATGCAATCCTAGGAGGTCACCAAATATGTTAGCCAAAGTGGCTACCATATGTAAGGATAATTCAAGATTTTACTATCTACACTTGTTTAACTTTTTTGATATCCATTGAGGATGTTTGTCTTATTCATATCTTGTCTTGTCATGATAGGTAGTGTAGAGTAGGATTACAAGATGTGTTAGTCTATGAGTTAGTCAAGAAAATACATATAACATATAGACACTAAAATATTAAGCTCACTCCCTCATAGGGTATTGCTAGTCAATTTTAAGAGTTATTTAAAGAAAGAATACTATCAAACCTTATAAATAACTTCCCTCCTTCCATGAGTGACTAAGAAGAATGTTTTTACTTGGATTTGGTGTTCGAAGTCTACATCAATGATGAGTAGCATGCTCCTCCATCAATTCTTAGCGTACCAATGACTTAGGCTCATGATTTTGATCAATTTATGCAAATTGGTGAAGCTTTTCTATAGAAATTTTTGCATTGTATGTTTATTTATCTAAAGATTAAAAATGGTGTTCTTGGCTCACTTATTTATAGCTTTTTGAAAATGTTTAGAATCAACCATGACCATCCATCTTGAGATCAAGATGTGTGGCCATGAACTGATTCAATTTTGGAGGGACAAGCCATAAATATTCCTGTTAATATTTGGAACAATGGGGCATTGATAAGGCATGAGAGAGATTAATCCTGACATTTATTCCATTAATGGCCTATGGATGCCAACCCATTGATTATGCCATGGGATGATGTAGATTTGAGGAATGAATTTACAATTAATAGATTTTAAATAACTTCCATGGAGTTTTTCACTTAGGCTATTGATTTGGTTTAATTTACTTAAGTGGCCTTGATTAATTTTTTGTAGTTATTTAGAAATATATTGCATACTTAATCAACTTAGTCAGAATGTAATTTTACTAAGTCATAATTTGACTTGAGTATAATCAGAAGAAGGTGTTAGTTGCATATGGAAAAATATGTTAGGGTATTATGGACATGAAATAACACACACACATGAAACATGCTATCAAATTAAAAGAATTCAGTGGTCCAAAGTGTCATTTTACATGGTCATAATTTGAATCAAAGTGATTTGAAAAAATATAATAATCACATAAAATACATTACCCATTTTAGGGATACATTAGTCTAAATCAACACTTATATGTGATAATTTTGAACCATTTAGTGCATTTTAGTGATTTTGGCCTAGATTATGCATTATCATAAAATGTTGCTTAGATTGACAATTGTAGCATAATAGTGATAGGAATTGGATGCCTACATTTTGACCCAATTTGAGAAGGCATGGGGAGATTTTTGGTCAAAGTGATGTCTTTTCAAAGAATATAAAAATTTATATAATCAAAAAGAATAAATTTAATTCCCATTTTCTATTTTTTAAGATTCACATGAATTATGGAGAAACACGTAGCATGAAATGCCCCAAACATCATTTGGGAAACCCATGATGCCCCCTTGAGTGGAAGATGGAAAATTTGGAAATATTTGATGGGTGGGCCCTTGATTAGAATAAATTATAATGTTGTTAATTTCAACCAAAGAGACTTAAAAATGGAGCAATTGAGAAGAATGTGAGAGGAAAATTTGATCAAAGGGGCTAAAATAGTAGCCCAAGAGAGATAAAATTCAATAACTATAGGCCTAGGGGGTGAAAAATTTACTATATTTTGACCCTCAAGGGTAAAAACATTTCATTTTCACCTTAACTATAGTAAATTTTGAGCTCTAGTATATGCACATAAGTGAGATGAATGGAATGGCTAATATCCCACACCATCATCATCTTGAGGAGCATGTGAAATAGTACCAGTGACCATTAAGGAGTAAAGCATCAGTAGGTATATTTTTTGGTTTTTAAATTTGTCATTTATTATATTTATTATGTTTAGGATGTGGTAGATGGGGTGATACCACCATTTTCCTAATTTGGAAAATGGTGAGTTCCCCTGTAAAAATGATAGGAATGCCATGAGATCAATGATCTTGCCAACCTTTTGGTGGGATCATGGGTTAAAATAAAGAGAACACCAAGATAATGGTGAATTAACATTTTTAGGTTTTTTTCCTATCAAATGGTGAGTTCACCAAGATCGACAAGATTGACCTACCAATTAACGGGAATGTCTTGCTAAATGATGGGATCATGATAATCAATTAGACTTCCTAAAAAATAATGGGAACACCCTAAAAAGAATATGATCACCAAAATAATGATGAAAATGACATAATAATGTATAATCGGGCCCATAAGAGATTAGTCTAGGCCCAAAATTATAAGAAGAGAGATATATACACATAGAGGACTAGTTTAGGCCTCAAAATTAAAAGAATATGATAGAAAGATAATTGACATGAAACTACTTGATTTGAAGGAATGAGTTATATTTATCATGTCATGAGAGTGGCACTCTCAAGTAATAAAATGATAGGGTTTGATTATAAACAAGCTCATGGGTGTCCTTGTTGTAGTGGACTTTTATCACCTAGCATGACTACCAGTGATCCATATAGACATAGTGTATTTATTAGCATTGGTGGAGAGATGGAATTCCAATACTTTCACCTTTCATTTTATAATTAGGGAGGTGACAATGACACTAGAGGATGTGCACCAAATTTTATAGGTATCTATACAAGGACCAAGGATTACTTGGATGGGGGAAGGATGATAAGTTGTGTCAGATGATCTACTAGGGGTAATGGAATAGGAGGTTGTGGATGAGTGTATAGATGTGGATGTATTGAAGGATTTATCTTGGACTCCAAAGGGTGGATAATAATAAGGAAAGTTCCCCTAGAGGTAGTTATTTTGAAATTTATTATCAATGGCTTTCTATTTCATGACAAGAGTGGGTAGTTCTTTCCCTTGGGGTTGATCAACATTATGCAACAAACATTCTATTAGATGACATAATTTTCTTGGGTACCTATTATTTTTACATATATGTGCAAGGACATGCACACAATTTTATACTAGGGAGGGCACAACATAGGCCATATCATATTATTGTAGGTATGGGCATGGGGGCATATTTTGATTGGATGACTTGTGGAGCAAAAATATTAGAGGGGACCAAAGGATTCCATGGTGTGGGGATGGTACTCGATAGGAATAGGGATGTAGGGACACTTGGGAGACCTACCATATTACAAGAGAGCCATGAATGAGATGGAGGATGGGGATTTCATTTGGCATTCCTACTTGAGGACATAATTTATGTGGGTAGAGAACTTGTTTGTGATTGTCTACATGATCACACCCTGATATATTATAGGTCACCATGATTATGTGGTGGATAGGTAAATGATAGATCAAGTCTAGTGGAAGTTTGGTATGCAATAAGATGTCCTAGAGGGTAAACATTATTTTTCACACATGACCAGGGAGATTAGGGAGTGAGGGTCACCAACGCTTAGGGTAGAGACAATCATGGATTATAACAGGGTTGTTTATATTTTATGGGACTATATGATTGGGGTTATGGATGTAAGAGTGATTGATGCATATGTTACATGGTGGTTATGAGTGTGACCTGTAATATCCCCTTCAAATAGGAAATATAGCAACACAAAAAATCTGAACCAAGATATAATCTCTGTTGAATAAATTTAGAATGATAACAATAATATAGTTTTTTTCAATAGTAAATCACAGATCTTATCACTTGTCCTTCTAAACTATTACAATTGTTGTCCTCTATTATGCATATAAATATAAAATACAGTCTTGAAAACCCTAGCTTTGCAAATCTGGAAGTGCAAATTGAATTCTGGAAAGTCTCGGCCCTTCTATGTCGACACACAGTCGCCGTCGTCAGTCGATATCTCGCTGACGTCGGTCTCTGTCGGTCGGCTTTCTGCCGACGTCGGTCTTCAGTCGACCGATGTCAGTCACTGAAAACCCTCTGTCTGCCGAGGTCGGTTCCTGCACTAAACTGTACGAACCTGTATGGATTCTATACGGCCACAAATAAATCACAACTTCCCTGTTTTCAGCCCCTAATCTGAAATATATGTCTCTAGCACAGTAGATCTCTAGCTGTATAATTTATTGAATCAAAACATAAAGCAATAAATACCTGGAATATCTGTGATAACTTCTGTGTGAAGTTATCTCTCAAACCTAAAATTCTATGATAACCTCTAGATGAAGCTATCTCTCACTTTGGCAATAGATCAGCTGATATTCCATAGCCTCTTAATTGCACACACTAAAGAGGGAACGTTCTCCAATGCAAATGGAATCCTTGAACCCTAGGCTCAGTCTTCACAGAAGAAATTCTCAAAATCAATATCAATATTCAATAGCATAATCAACCATGGCCTCCATGAGAAACCCTTATACCCTCAAAAGATATGCTTACCCTAATTAGGGTTTCTTAAATTAGAATTAGGGTTTCTAATTAAAAATAGGCTAAATAATTAATATTTGATTAAATCAATCAAATATTAATATCTCCCTCAATACATGTCGGATCCACGAACCGATCGAAGCTAGTGAATCGGGGAGTGATTCCACACATAACCATACCACAATAAAGGTGATCCACTGCATATCAAATATCCCCAAAAAGTAGGAGCTCAGGCTCAATGCATCTGAAATACCCTGAATGAAAACCAAATGTAGAAATTCTGTGAATCAAAGTCAAGCCAAGCTCCATTATGACCCTCTATCCATCATATTAGCCTACGAAGGTCACATAATAAGCTAATCATCAAGCCTATCAATGTCCACAAAAAAGGGGACATGACAATCCGCCCCTCCGAAAATTGCTTGTCCCCAAGCAATCTCAGAACAATGAACTACTCGATCCACCTGGATCCCAAATGTAGTTATGCTTTGCACTGCTGTGAATTAATGCAAGTACCTGTAACATCAATAGAAGTAGAACAAAGAGGAACCCATAATCAAATTGGCAAACACAACTCAACCAATATCTGAAATCACAACTGCCCTGGATGTGTCGATACTGTAGATTGTGTACTTGGCAACTGCAAATCCCATCTACAAAAGATGGTGTTAATCCACCCCATAACTGATCCCTCTGTAATGGTGGCACAACCAACTGTACCATACTATCAAATGTGTGAGAAGAATCAATATGGAGACTCGACTCCACTGGTATCCTAAACTCCTCAGAATCAGGTACTCCCAAGTCCTAAATATGTGTGTGAGCCTCAACCACATGCTCCTCATAAGCAGCTATAGCAACATACTCATCATCCACACTCAGTGTACTAACATCTGAGTACACCTCCACACTCTGAATGCAAGCATCAGACTCATCCTCACTGTCTAACTCCTGAGATAGACTCACCTTAAGACAAAGCTCATCCACAACATCCTCAACTACTCCTGCCTGTGAAGATAATGCAGATAAATCATTACCTGAAGATGTGTTAATATCTCCCTATACTGGATCAGCATGACTGTCAAACTCATCATGCAAGTGGCTACATGTCATAGGGAAAGCACTACGATCCTTGGGCCTATTAATTAGATTCTTTAACCACATACAAGCTCTAGGTGAGACATTTCTCCCTTTTGTCCAGACATACCATAAATCTTCTGCCAAGAGTTTGGAAATTTTATCCTCCTCCTCAAACAAGATTGTGAACATAATAGAGTGCATTGATGCCAATATATTGCTAGAATGAAACTCATCTAAAATATTCCAAAATATTTTAAACATCATGCGAATTTCACCAATACAACCTACTAACATCATAACGTTTTCAAATCCATACCTTGCAAATGTTTCAAGTAATCTTGCCCTCCTTGAGAAATGAGGGTCTCTAATGTTATCCAACTTTTCGAAGCTTTTTACCATGGCATAAAGTACCTCTCTCATAATCTGATCATCATGAAAATCAAAGCCAGCTATGATCCTCATCATTTCACTAATGCAAGAGAGAGCTACAAGTCTTACCACCTCATCATGATGTCTCAATAATCGGGGCTTCACCAACGAATCAAACGCTGGAAATAACGCTATTTTCATCTCATAAGTATTTGAATGCTCAACCTTGCCTAAATAAGTGTCCAACTCCTCCAAAATTTTTAGAGTGTCATCTGCTTGCTGAAATGGATGATCTAATTTCTTCTTTGCATTGTGCATGCTCTCTTCCAAATCTTTGACCCCTCTTAGAGCCATACTGATAATCGAATTGAACCTGGAACTACCCAACACGATGGCAAGACATTAGTTCTGATGTGCCCAATAGGATGGCAGGAATTTAGCTCTGATACCACTGTAATATCCCCTTCAAACAGGAAATATAGCAACACAAAAAATCTGAACCAAGATATAATCTCTGTTGAATAAATTCAGAATGATAACAATAATATAGTTTTTTTCAATAGTAAATCACAGATCTTATCACTTGTCCTTCTAAACTATTACAATTGCCGTCCTCTATTATGCATATAAATATAAAATACAGTCTTGAAAACCCTGGCTTTGCAAATCTGGAAGTGCAAATTGAATTCTGGAAAGTCTCGGCCCTTCTGTGTCGACACACAGTCACCGTCGTCGGTCGATATCTCACCGACGTCGGTCTCTGTCGGTCGGCTTTCTGCCGACGTCGGTCTTCAGTTGACCGATGTCGGTCACTGAAAACCCTCTGTCTGCCGAGGTCGGTTCCTGCACTGAACTATATGAACCTGTACGGATTCTGTATGGCCGCAAATAAATCACAACTTCCCTATTTTCAGCCCCTGATCTGAAATATATGTCTCTAGCACAGTAGATCTCTAGCTGTATAATTTATTGAATCAAAACATAAAGCAATAAATACCTGGAATATCTGTGATAACTTCTGTGTGAAGTTATCTCTCAAACCTGAAATTCTATGATAACCTCTGGATGAAGCTATCTCTCACTTTGGCAATAGATCAGCTGATATTCCACAGCCTCTTAATTGCACACACTGAAGAGGGAACATTCTCCAATGTAAATGGAATCCTTGAACCCTAGGCTCAGTCTTCACAGAAGAAATTCTCAAAATCAATATCAATATTCAATAGCATAATCAACCATGGCCTCCATTAGAAACCCTTATACCCTCAAAAGATATGCTTACCCTAATTAGGGTTTCTTAAATTAGAATTAGGGTTTCTAATTAAAAATAGGCTAAATAATTAATATTTGATTAAATCAATCAAATATTAATATCTCCCTCAATACATGTCGGATCCACGAACCGATCGAAGCTAGTGAATCGGGGAGTGATTCCGCACATAACCATACCACAATAAAGGTGCTCCACTGCATATCAAATATCCCCAAAAAGTAGGAGCTCAGGCTCAATGCATCTGAAATACCCTGAATGAAAACCAAATGTAGAAATTCTGTGAATCAAAGTCAAGCCAAGCTCCATTATGACCCTCTATCCATCATATTAGCCTACGAAGGTCACATAATAAGCTAATCATCAAGCCTGTCAATGTCCACGAAAAAGGGGACATGACATGACCCATTCAATTCACTAAGCCATTGCCCCAATAACTAGTCTTGAGATAGAGATGGGTTAGGATGAGGAGGGATCGAGGATAGGCCCTAACACAATAATAGGTTTAGGTACTTGTACAAATTACAATTTCATATGCTATTCAACTATAGGTAGTTCAACCATAGGGATAATAAGATCCTACATACGATGTAGAGATCATTGAGCTAGATAGCAAAGATGTGGATATAGGGGATGCCCTGAGTGGTGATGGAGGCCATGAAATAGGATCAAGAGAGGTAGGGGTCTTAGAGATAAATATAAGATCAAGATCAAGATTAGGAAGGGTAGGGACCTTAAACATAGGGAGGTCCACATAGGATCAAACATTGATTGACATGATCTAGAGGGAGATTTCTACATGCCTCACAGATATAAAAGGGTTATAGAGCATTATGGTTGGGTTATAGGCATAGTTAGCTACTTCACATGGAGACACCACTAGGCTAAAAGGTTTGATTATATCCAAGGATGTAGAGATTATAGGTCTCATAGGATATTTAGCATAAGTAGTAGGGGTTTATCCTAGATAGCCACATGAGATATGGAGTTTGTGATAGTGATTGGTGAGTGAGACTTTGCTCAGATAGAGAAAGAGATGCTCACATTAGAGAAGATGAGGCTCAAAGATCTAAGATACAGGGGTCAGATCAATGAGATCCTTAGTCAATGTTATTTTGGCCAAAGATGATGCCTTATGCATGAAGGATGATTTCCTACATACCAAGGATGAGATAACCTATTGGAGGTGATATTATGAGGTGGTAGTTCCTATGAATTAGAGATTGGATTTCTATAGGGAGTATATGAGGTCATAATAGACTAGCCAGACATCTAGATCTAGACATCAAATAAAATTAGAGAAGTTAGTGACATAACCAACTACACAGTAGTTTTTCATGGGTTCTCCACTACCATGTCCACCAATAATGTTGACATCAAGGATAGGTTAGAGTTTTTAGTAGAGTCCTCCCAAGGATGACCATGATGAGATATGATTTTAGTAGCTCCTATTTTTTGTACTTCTGATATGTATAAATATTCTCATGATGTATATAAACATGGTTTTCACACACACACACACACACACACACACACACACACACACACACACACACACACACACACACACACACACACACACACACACACACACACACACACACACACACACACACACACAAACACACACACACACACACACACACACACACACACACACACACACACACACACACACACACACACACACACACACACACACACACACACACACACACACACACACACACACACGACTTAATTTTTTGGCTTATTGCTACTTGTACATAGACTATTAATATTATTTGATTTTCACATGATGTTCATATTTATATTTCTCTTTTTATGATATATTCAAGAGATGCATGTCCTTAGCTATCATATGGATGTTGATGTATTTGTTCTACTTCATGCATGACTAGATGCTAGAATATAATCTAGGAGATGCACATCCCAAATTAATCATAGAAATAATAAATTAGACTCATAATGTATGTTAAGAGATGCAAATCTTGCATAGAGTTGCATATTAGGTATGGTGTATTTGGAAATGATCTTTTGAGCTTCATTGAATTTTGGATTTGGAGCACTTAGTTTTTACTATAGCAAATTTGAAATTATGCATCATAAGTATGAGTAACTTAAAATAACATTATATTTATATTTTCAATTGGATGGTTCAAAGGTAAATATTTATAACTAATGATAATGATAAAAAATTACCAAAATCTAAGTTACAACTATTTAAATTTAAATAAAAACAAAGATAAAATTAAAAATACATAAAAGTAACCTAACTTAAAATCAAGATATGAAAAATCAAGATATAATTAGGAACAAGAATGTATACAAGAAAAGTAAGAATAATTTGTTTTAAACAACACAAAATTAAGATATGAATAATCTAGATTCACATGCATTGAACAAAAATGTACTTGTGGAAAACAAACAAATAATAATAAAACAATCCAAACACAACTCTGAAAAAATCAAGTCTAAATGAAAACTAGACTAAAAATGTGTAAAGAATGCATGTAAACAAAAAATAACCATATAATACAAATAACAAAACCAAATGGTAAAACAAAAGATAAAAAGAGAGTGACAATCAAAACACTAAGAAATAAAGAACAAAATATTAATAAATATGCACAACTAAGAAAACAACAATGGAGAACAATGAAAAAATAGTAAAACACCAACAAAAAAACAAAAATAAAGACATAAAAAAATATAAATAGATACTAATAAATGAACAACAAAACACTAAAAAAAATAAATGGAGATATAACAAATCACAACAAAAATCAAATAAACACACATAAATAAAGGTTAATTAGAATGTTAGTGCAAACAAAATAAAGTGAATTATTCATGTAAGTGTAAATAGAGGAATTACGTTCTATGTTAGGGTGACCCCTAAGCTAAGAAATAATGACACTGGTATAATGAAACAAGAACAAAAGAGACAAAGTTTCTCCCAAGTGATAGGGAAATAAAAACACAAAATGAAATGGGAAAAAAAAGAAAAGGAAGGGATCACCGAGATGACTCCAGATGTATGAGGCAAGTGGATGCTGCCTACATATCTCCATAGATGAAAGATCTAACACGAACATTAGGCCAAATGTAGTTATTCCAAGAAATGTGGTAGAAGAAAAGTGATGATAAGAAAACATGTTTATTGTTGTAGAGGAATAAGGAAATGGGCTCATGAAATGGCATGTGTGTTTAAATGATTATTCATAAAATGGTGAGAGTGTAAGATTTTTGACAAATGTTTTAAAAATTTTCTAAGCATCTCAACTCAATTTATAATTATGAGATACTAAATGGCTTAACTTGCAAAATGATAAGAGTGTGAGATTAGAATAAATAGGGGTTCAAGGTAATGTTTTTATTCTTCTAGTCTCTTAGTTTTTAATGTTTCTATGTTTTTAGGATAAGCAATAGAATTTAAATATTAAAACAAGGCCTAGGGAATCACCTAATTGAGGAGATTCACTTCCATAGGTAAGAGTTAAAATAAAATCTAAACCATCTACAATGGTAAGTCATGAATATATATAATGGTATAGGGAACTAGCTAATCAAGGATATGTATGTCTAAGAGTAGGAGTTCCAATAATAACTACAACTAGTTTTAATGTCCCTTGTGATCCTATTAAGTAAAAAATTCTTACCAAACAACAACAAAATAATAATAGAACAATATGCAGTATGGGATAAATTTGAAGAACCATTAAGCAAGCCAAAACCATATGTTGATACATCCTTGTTCACTTGTCTATAAAAGGAAGTTATGGAATATTATTTAGGATAAACTAGTTTATAGAAATAAGGTTAAACATGTTAAAAATTCCTATAAGTCATAATTAGGATCATAATTGGTTATGGAATATAACTATCTAGGTTACAACGGTTTAGGGTTTGAAAAGAATATTATTCTAGGTAGAATGGTCCAAGTTACAATAGTTCAGAATGGAATGAAAATGAGTATAGTGGAATATAAATGATCCAAAGTGCCAATATTATAGGAGTATAATGGTCTAAAGTAGTAAAATATAAGTGTTCAAGATAGAATGGTCTAGGATAGAACATGATAAAATAAAATTGGTCTAGGATTGGATGGTCCAGAATATAATAGTGGGATAAATGACTTCAGCCCAAGTTTCTTGTAAGTAAGGGGTCTTGTAGATGATGGTTAAAAATAATGTCAAGCATAAAAATTATTGAGATGTATGATATTCATAGGTTCTTAGAGTTTCTCACCATCTAGAGTATCTAATCAATATTCTCTCGATCTATAATTCGCTATGACTATATAAGACCCAACCAATTCGGTTGAAACTTACCCTTCTTGAATTCAAAATAGTGTTATTTTGGTTATATTTAAAGACAAAATAACCAATTTCAAACTCCCTAGGTATAATGTGCTTATTATATATTCTATGCAATCTATCATGATATGCTTTCAAGTTGTCTAGGGCAGCTAAATGCTTACCATCAAGGAGTTATAACTCTTGCAACCTAAAAAATCTATAATCTTCATCATGTTCAATGTTTTCCAGAGATACCTATAGTGAAGGTATCTTGATCTCAATCAAGATAATATCTTCCATTCTATAAGCAATGGAGTATAGAGTGGCTCCTGTGTGGGTTCGATGACTAGTGCGATGGGCTCAAAGGGCAAGAAAAATTTGCAAGTGCCAATTATGGTCAACATCATTGACAATCTTATTTAGGATTATTAGAATGGTTTTATTCAATGAATTAGATTAAAAATTGACTTAAGGGTTATATGTTATGGATTTATTATGCTTGATTTTGAATTTGACACAAAGAGCTTTAACATCTCCATTTAAAAATGATCCACCATTATCATATATAATACGGGCTGGGATATCATATCGATAGATGATATGGTAATGGATAAACTTGTAAATATACTTACCAATGATTTAAGTGAGAGTAATAGCCACAATACACTTAGTAAAATACTCGGTAGTGTATACATCCAATTTCTAAGACCATTTATGTTGAAATTATCGATCTTACTCGAATTACCCTCAAATGCACAATTTAGGTCAAAATCACTTAAAAACACTAAATGGTTTGAGCTTGACATTTATACTTTCCAATTTATTCTAACATATACCTAAATGGGGTAATGCATTTTATGTGATTCCTAACTTTTCTTAAAACATTTTGAGTCAAAATGACAATTTCACATTTTGGTGTTTTGGATCACTCTTTTTTTCTAATTTGTTAATACACATCATGTACATTTATTATTTTATGTTAGAAAAATCCTAAATGGGATAACGGTCCATATGCATCTAACATCACCTTCCAATTACTTTTGAGTCAAATTACAACCCAATAATATGACTTTCTAACCATTTTGATTAATTGTGCACCAATTTTCAAAGAATTGCATTAAAATTGATTAATCTTACTTAGGTAAATTAAACCAAATTATGAGATTAAGTAACAATTCCATGGAACAAATTGAATATTTCTTTATTGTAAACTGATTTTGAATATCTACATCACCTAATGACATGATCAATGGGGTGGCATCCATAAGTCATAATGCAACAAATATCAGATTTATGGGTACCCATGCCTAATTAATGCCTCTTCCTCCCAAATATTTATGAGGATATTTATATATTTATTATTAAATATTAAATTAACTCATGGCCACACATCTTAATCTTGAGATGGATGGTCATGGTTGATATGGACTGATTTGAAAAATCTATAAATAGAATGGTATAGAACATCATTTTAAGCTTAAATTATGTAAACTTATAATGTAAGATTCTCTCAAAAATTCATTTGTGTATTTTGATTATCATTATTTATTTGAAATAGGATAAATTCATTTGATAAGCATAGATTTGATTTCTTATATTGAGCCTAGATTATGCATGGTGATCTTGAGATGATGGAGAAGCCTAGCATCCATTGTTGACAAAGATAAGAACACCAAATCAAGGGGAAAACATGCTTGGAGCCACTTTTGGATGGTGGAATCACTTGGGAAGGTAACATGAATATGTTATTTATTTAAATTGTTTTTTATTGTCATTTTCAAACCCTATTGAATAGGTTGGCCTAGATTGTTAGTTTTTATGCATCATTTTGTGTTTTTCATGACTAATGCTTGAATTAATCATCTTTGTAATGTAGCACTACATTTTGGCATACTCAGTGGGACCTTATCATCTATTGAATCAAGCAAGGCATATTGGAAATCTCATATTTCCATTAAAGTCATCAAAATGTCCTTAAACATCATTTTTATGCTCATTTTCCCATGTTTCTAATGTTTTTTCTGGATACATAGGTTATATAATGAACATAATTTTTATGTGACCAACATCGGTCAAGGCCAACCAACATCGACTGGATTCCATGGGAAAATATGGCTAAAATTTTCAAAATTTCAGCATTATTCAAGTTTATTTTTGTCAAAATTGGATTTATAAGTCTCTAGTCTGAACATTTCTTGATCCAAAAGTTTTTATTTTGGAGTTTTTACCCTAATAAGTATTTTTATGCATAACATTTTTACCTTCTGATTCATAAGAGACTATTATCGATCAGTTTTGATCAGAAATGGTTAAGTTCTATTTGGCATCAATTTTTCATCAACCAATGTTGGTGAATAGTGATCGACATCAATCTCTATATGTTTGAAAATACACAAAATTGAGAGCAATAAATCCAAAGTTGCTTGTCTCATTTATAAATATGCTTCAAAGCTAAAAAAGACTAATTTTTCTTGTAGGATGTAGTGATATAAAATGTGAAAATTGGTAACTTGAGTGTGGCCTACAACACCCAACCCATAGGTCCCTTTTGCTTGCTCTCATAACACTTCTAGGCACCTTTTCATTGATTCCCAATCATCTATAGCCTTCCAAAAAATGATTCCACCTCTTCCAGACTAATTTTCTTATGATAATTCCATCCCTCTAGGTGCCATACTGTTAAGACAATAACACCCAACTTGGACTATAACGTCAAATTCTAGGGTGTCTAAGTTCAATACTCTTTTCTAATCACATTTCAAGCCAAGGTGACCATTTAATCCTGATTCCTCTTCTTCATTGTGTTATCTTAGCATGAATACATTCAACCCATGACCAATATATCTCTATAAAAACCCATTCAAAATTCATAAAAGGGGTTGATAAATATCAAAAAGCAAGCAAGACTACTTAGTCATATTTCCCTATTCTCTACATACAACCACAAGCTTATTAATACCTTCACACCAATCCCTAGCCACCTCAAACACACCCAATTTTATCATTTTGAATCTTCATACACACTATTGCACAAAACCACATCAAGTGAAATAACTACATATGGCTTGATCCCTCTTCAGAGTATTGGTATGTAGGCAACGTGCCCACACAGGGGGTGTGGATACACATTTTGTGCATCTTACACACACTAACCTCCCCTATTTCTAAAATTTTTTCAAATCATAATGGAGTCTAGGGTTTGAAGACTAAATCAAATCTACAGGGAGTTCCATAGACATCCAACATCCAAAATTTTACAGACGGCCTCACATAGGGACAATGAATAAAACCTAGAAAACTTAGGTCTCGATAACAACAATAGTAGAAAATGACTATAGCATTAGACCCTAGGGTGTCCTATTTTAATGCTCCTATCCTTTCATGAAATTAAGGATAGATCCTAATTTGTGACACTATCCTAGTCCTACATAGTAGATTCTAAACCCTATCTCAGCCATCTCAATCAGGTTTAAGCTAAGTTACATTTCTATTTATTAATTACTATTTTTAGAAAGATTAAAATTATAAAAATAAGTAAATTTATTATTTAAATATTATTTACTAATTTTATTGACTCTGACCCTTAACTAAATTAGGAATAAAACTTCAATATTCCCAGAACTGTTAAATCATTTGGTGAACCTAACTTACTTTATTTGCTCATAAAAACCCTAAAAACCCTAGGGTAAATTCCTTGCTAATTTGTAAAATATTTTTATAATTTTTTTACTTGAATATTTATATCATAAATTAGCTTTAAATTTTAAAATTCCATAGTAATTTTTAAAAATTTATTTTCTTCCACACACTAGTTGCATATACTAGGTCCTTTCAAATCATGAATTTTTCAATAATTTTTTGATTTTTTTAACTACATATTTAAATAATAAATTCACCTTAATTTAAAAAATTCCTTAGTAATTTTAAAATAAATAATTTTTCAAAACCTTAGTTGCATATACTAGGTCCCAAATTGCTTTTGAGGTATCACCTTGCATGTTTATGAGCATTTGTATCCTTTTTATGCATATTCCAATCCACTATTTAGATTACATTTGTTTAATATTTTCTTTCATTATTCAAGTTTTTTTCCTTATGCCATATAATCTCCTTTCATATCTTCCTTTGAGATGAAGTGTAAGACTTAGTGGAAACCCTCTTGAACTAACCCAAATTCCTTCAACCTGACCATATACCATGGATAAATAACTAGTTCAGGTTCCTGTTATAGATCCTATAAATCCAAATTACACCAATTTATCTAAGGATAATTTTGACAATGAGTAGTATGAGAATAAAAATGATGATGCAAACACTGATGTTCATGACCCACCACATCAGACTCTTGATCCACTTCCACTAATTATTGACAATGAAGTTGTCCTCAACAAAGATTTGATCCTACAAAGTTTTTGAGAAAGACTCAGGGAATAACCCTAAGATCATACTCTTATCTTGCAATCTATCCTGTAAACTAAAAAATATAATAAAGTTGAGTCTTCCATTCATTCAAAGCATCTAGTTACACATGTATCCAGGGGGAAACTATGTCTCAACAACCCCCTATAGCAACCCAACCTAACTCTATGCCACCACCAACTACAACCAGTACAACTTTGTCTTCTGATGTGATTTTCCTTATGCAAGAGATAAAATATCTTTAATCCAAGGTGATACATCTTGAGAAAGGTGCTTCTAGACCTACATAGGCCTTAGATTCTTTGGCTCTACTGCATACACCATTATCATGCCATATTACTTTTACACCCTTGTCATAAGGTTTTGTTCAACCCAAGATCACTCTATATGATGGTAAGGGTAATATAGAGACATATTTGAGAGCTTTTCACATAGCATGCTTGGACTATGTGGAAAATGATTGGATACTAACCAAGCTATTTCCATAGAGTCTAAAATATTATGCTTTACAATGGTTTTATAGTCTATTAAATCATTCGATCAACACATTCAATCCTTTAGCAAACATATTCTTAGCTCATTTCAACATTAACATTGGTGATAAGGTTTCTTATGCCCAAGTTTCACAACATAAACAAAGGTCAAATGAGTATCTCATAGATTATGTTTTTGATATAACTCTATCTTTGCTAAGATGACTAACCCCATGGCTGATCAAGAGTTACAAGATCTCTTCAAATAGAGTCTTCTACTAGCTTTGCATGAATCAAGAATGTTCAAAATATTCTCTTCCTTCACTAATTTATGTCATACACTAAAGGAAAGGGAAGACAAATTAGTTTCAATGGGTAAACTCAAGTATATGAGCATATCCAAAAAAAAGAGTAACAATAAAGTCTCATACAAATTAAAGGTTAATGATAGCAAGAGTTAGAATCAACCTATAGTCAATGTGGCTTTAGATTCCCCTCAATGAGTGGTTCTATTAGCACCTCCTCGACAAACTTTTTCCAATCTACTAGTACCTCTAGCTAGAGTTTTATAGTAAATATTGGAATGTAATATCATATCTCTCCCTCCTATTTGGGAAATTGATCTAAGAAATCCTCTTCCATGGGGATATGATCAGAATGCATTTTGTGATTTTCATAGGGCACTAACCCACATAACAAATAGATGTATCAATTTGAAACACAAGATACATGACTTGATATATGGAAACATTATTGATATTAACACTTTAGTTGAGCCTCCTCAAGAAAAGAAAACATAGGATAAAGATTTGAAAATATTTTCAGATCCTTTCTCATATCATTCTAAATAAAATATAGGGGATACATTAGGTGTTCACCATTCATATCATGTACATCCTCCACCAGTTACATATCAAGCACCTTTAGTTAAGTTACACCCTTTGAGAAACATGATTGGTGTATAAAATTCCAAATTTATAGCTATAACTTCCATCTCCTTCTCAGAGTAGGATATAGTTGAGGATGATTCAAATTATCATGTGCTCTTTATCAGATCCTACATTTATAATCATCCTATTCATAGTGTTCTCAAATACAATGGATCTAATGTGAACATGTGCACTATGACATTATTATAGAATTTGGAATATTAAGAGTAGGATATTACACCAATGGACATATTTATCAGTATATTTAGTGGGCACATATAGAGTTCATTGGGTAAGATTGTACTTCCTCTACAGGTTGGTCCAACACATGTGGCCACACTATTTACTATTGTTCTTACTGTAGGAGTTTCTGATATGTTACTTGGTCGACCATGGATTCAAAAAATTTGAGAAGTACCTTCTATAGTTCATATATGCATGAAATTTATTCATGATAATTAGGTTGTTATAGTTGGTGGAGTCCCATATGAGTTACCACTCCCTGCTTTAGATCCATCTACTATTTTGTAGTCATCAGTTTTAGTTTCTCCACCAATTTTAGTTTTACCATAAATTTTAGTTTCTCCACTAATTTCAGTTCTTCCTCTAGTTGAAATTTATACATAGTTGAGGCCTCCATCGCCAACACAGATAGTTCATACACTTCCACATAGGTCTTTTTTAGAGCAATCATAATTTCAAAATTCTAGATAGCTTCCAACTATAGTGTTCACACCCAGGGAATTCTCATTGAGGTCTCACGCCTCTACACACAGAGCACATGTTAAGAGAGCTTATCCTATTACTAGATGGGTCCCTAAGATCCCTATATTTTCATGTAATTCTTAGAGTTAGAAGGGTAACCCACAATTGATTTTCACTATAAATATTTTAGGGCATTTACAACATACACAACTTTTAGATCCATAGTCTCAACCCTTCCATCATGCTTAATGATCATCCACAATCCCTTTCCTTGATACAAAACACCATGATAGAGATTCTCCCATGAGACTCATTGGTTAGTATCATTTCTTCCCATCTTACTTTTACATATCTTATTTTATATTTCTTATGCATAGTCTTCTTATGATTGATTGTATATAGCTCAAAATATCAAAAATACCAAAAACAATATAACATTCAAAAATAACAAAAACATTCAAATAATTTCAAAATAAAAAAAATTCAAATAAATAAAAAAAACCAAAAAACATTTCAATTATATGCATTATCCATGCTTTAATTTCTACTACCATGCTAGACTTACATTTGCTATTCTATGCTATTTTTTTAAATTAATCTACATTACCATGATTCACTTGATCTTATTTGAGTGTGTGCAGTGATATCTATATCCTTGATTATTTCACTCTACCCAATGATGGGGCATTATACTTCTAAATTTGAGACATATATTGATATATCTACCCTGTGGGGGCATCTTCTACATGACTACACCATCTAGGTTATGTCATTTCTACACAACACACTCTAGATATCATATTGATGTATATTCCTTACTAGCTTACATAGATTACTCTATCAACATCCACTAGTATATAACACTTGTGTATTTTTTAGAATTTACCTATTTTTGTACTCTATGTATTGCATACTTTCACTTCTTTCTTTGATTATTTAAATGCGATTATATTTATAGTATATTAGATGCCTTCATTTCATACTTTGTGTAGCTAGATGTGATTGAATTTCTTAGTTCTTATTTTGTCTCCTATATATGCCTTACAACATTTTCCAATATCCTTTGCCTCTATTTTTGTGTGAGCCTTAGGACATTTTTCAATGTCCTTTTCTTGTACTCTTTTATATGATTGTGGATTTCATGCCAACTTTGCTTGTTTCTAATTGTATGTGTATGTGGGATTTGAACATGGATTGTATGATTGATTTCTAATTTGAGTGACGTATGCCCATTTCCCTTGTTTGTTTGGCATCTTAGTCACTCTTGTATGCTTCTTGCCTTGTGTGCTTGTTTCTTGATTATTTTTAAATTGTTTATAATGCCATGATCCACATCATGCATTATTTTTCTTTATTAGATGCCATGATAGACATCATGCTCCATCCCTCCTTAACAACTAACAAATAACTAGAATTATAATTATAGTTCATTATATTACACATGCTATTACATTATTATAGCTATCTATGCATATCCCTATTGATCTAACAATCTTCATTATAAACCATACTCTATCTTGAGATATCTTGTAATTACCATTGCTATATTATGTATCTTCATAACACAACACGCTTTTAGGGATTTTCATTCTAAAGGTAGTAATTACTGGGTCTTCATTCCTACCCTCATAATATGGGTCAAGAAATAGGGGTTTTTATCACATAGATCAGAACTCTTACCAGTCAAAAAATCAACTTTTAGAACACCCAGAATTGTATCTAGACTTCAAACTAGGGACAACAACCTAGGTAGATAGTGATAATCATAGAACAATCATCAAAATAATCTGAGGTCCACTAGATATTAGGGTGTCCAATTTTGGTGCTCATATCCAAATAGTAATAAACCAAACTTTTTAGAAACAAGAAAAAAGGTAAGTAAAATTATAGTTTTATCAACAATAATTTAGTTCAAAATCAATAGTTTCAGTATAGTTTTTCTTAGAGAATCTAGATATAAGGGCATCATGAATGACATGATGGCTCTCACTTCTAGTTTTAGATTAGTTAATTGGTATAACTTCCAAATCAAAACCCATGTTTTAGGCACTAGTTATTGGGGTAATGTGCATAGCACATTTGACTTCTTTTATTTTTAAGTTCAAAATATTACCTAGGCATTCTCAGTAGTTACATTGCTTACTCAATCTACAGGTAGTTAGCATCCTTTAAGAGTGGTTTTCATACAAGCCTAACCTCCACATTTTTGAGTGGCTTCCATATAAGCCTATTGCCCAGTTTTAGAGTGGATTTCATACAAGCCTAATCTGCACCTTTTTTTTGAGTTGGCCAAGACCAAGACTGGCCTAGTTTCTAACACACCTTCAGCTATCCATGACACATTATTAGATTATAGTAAATTCATGAGATTTAGGATCAATATTGTACAACACAAATTTCATACCAGTATTAGTTTATAGCTTCACTTCATGGGGAAATGATGGAGCCAACGAACTAACTAGCCTTTGTATTCTTGAGCCACCTACTTAGAGGGATTGGACACATAGTCCAAACATTGATTAACATATGCATGATCACCTAGCTTCACTTAGTAGGTGATGATGGAGCCAAAGTGCCAACCTTTACATTTTGAACCACTCTCAAGGAATTGAGCACTCAATTTTGTTCATGATATTATTCTTGGTACAACACATACCTATCATTACTCAACATTACTTAACATCACTCAACATCATAACAAGTTTTGTAATGGTTCACATAATCTATGAGGTGTATTCATTCCTTTATCTTCTTCTCTCTCTTAGCCAACTTTGTATATTATTAGTTTAGATATAACATGTCTAGTAAGAACTAATCTACTCTTTGTTTTCTCTTGTAGATATACACTTCACAACATGATCTCTCTATGCACACCCAACATCACACAACTTCATGAGATTTAACCTTGAAATTAAGTTCAAGTAAACTTTTTACTTTTATTTTATCTTAGTATTTCACTTTTCTACATCACTAGAATAAAGGGGGAGAAAATGTAGTCATATAAAATGTGAAAATTGGAAACTTGAGTGTGGCTTATGACACCCAACTCATATGTCCCTCTTGTTTGTTGTCATGACCCTTCTAGGCACCTTTTCACTAATTCTCAGTCATCTATAACCTTCTAGACAGTGATTACACCTCTCATAGGCTATTTTTCCTATGAAAATTCCATCCCCCAGGTCCTGTACCCTCAACAAAATAGTAACCAACTTGGAATATAACACTGAACCCTAGGGTGTCTGAGTTTGGCACTCCTATCCAGTCACATTTTGAGCTTAGGTGGCCATTTTTTCCTAATTCCTCTTCCTCATTATGTCATCCTAGCATGAATACATTCGAACCATGACCAATATATCTCTATAAAACCCCATTCAATGTTCATTTAGAAGGGGTTGGCAATTATCACAAAGCAAGCGAGAATACAAGCAATAATATTTAGACATATTTCCCTATTCTCTGCATACAACCATCCAATACAACCATAATCTTATTCAAACCTTCACACCAGTCCCTAGCCACCTCAAGCACACCTAATTTTGGTATTTTACATCTTCATACACACTATTTCACAAAAGCACATAAAGTGGGAGAATTACATATGGCTTGATCCCTTTTTGGAGTATTGGTATGTAGGAAATATGCCCACACAAGGGGTGTGGATACATGTTCAGTGCATCTTACACACACTAACCCCCCCTCTTTCTCAAATTTATCAATGCATAATGGAGTCTAGGGTTTGAATACTAAATCATATCTACAAGGAGTAAACATCTAGCATAAAAAAATTCATAAGCAAGTTCACATAGGGACAACAGATAAAACTCAAAAAACTCAAGTCTAAAAGACAATAGTAATAGAGAAGGACTATAGTTCCAAACCCTAGGGTGTCATATTTTGATGCTCTTATCCTTTTATGAAACAAAGGCCAGATCTTGATTCATGACACTATCCCAATCATGTATAATAGATTTTAACCCCGATCTCAACTATCTCAGTCAAGTTTAAGCTAAGTTAAATTTCTCTTCATTTATTACTATTTTTAGAAAATTTCAAATTACAATTAAATTATACAAATCAAGAGCTTACTTATTTCAATATTATTTATTAATTTAAATAACATAGACCCTTAACTAAATTATGAATAAAACTCCAATATTTCCAAAACTATTAAATTATAGGACCTATGAGGAAAAGTGTTTATTTGAGAATAATTAAGTCTTTTTAACATTTTATTTAATGTTAAAAAAGGAATGAAGAACCTTCCATTTGGTGTTTAAAATGAAAATTGATGGTTTATTTGAATGTTTTGTGGATGTTTTTCATTTTTTTGCAAACTAAAGCCAAGGGAGCCAAGAACTTCACTTCACATTTCAATTTGGTGTTATAAAACTCAACTTTCACTTAAATTTCAAATTTATTCAAGTTATTTTATGTAATTCATATATCACTTTCTTATTAGATTATTTGATCAAAATTAATTATTTATATATGCTCTCCCCTCATTATTTATAGGGAACTCAAGTGATCAGAAGTGCCTTTTCATTAAAATTGTGTCTTTTTCAAATGCATATAAAGGAAGTTGTCTAAGCTCTCCCCAAAACCCACATGGTTTGGGTGATATATAAAAAACCATAAAACCTTTTTACTTAGATTTTATTTTATGCAATTTAACTTATGAGGGGATGTCATTACCACCCACAGGTTCTCTAGGGAAGCATTGACCTAAGGCTTCATCTCCGAACAATGTTTCAACCCTGATTTATGATTTATGATGAGGTATAAAAATTAAGGTATGTATACTAAGAGAACTAGGGGTTCAGTGGCTAATCTCTCCTTTCATAACTAAAGCCTGAGTTAGGTCTGGTCAACCAAGGGATTCCACTAAGCAATCCATGTAAGGAATTATCATGCAAAGGAATAAACCTTTACATGATAAGTTTATCAGTATGAATTAAATTTATGTGTTGGATCTCTTGTGTTAACCACACTTGGGACCATCTAGATGTTCATAAATAGTAAGTTTTAGAAAGCCCCACTTACCATAAAGTATTGTTGATGTAGGGTGCACCCAAAGGTCTATATCATGGGGGTATTAAATACCCTACAAATTAATGTACTTTTATTTTGGATGAGCACTTAAAATTCCTTCTAAGTGTACACACACATATATATATATATATGGAATTCAAAAATATAAAGTAAAACTTATCAATTTAGGGATTAGTACAATTACTTAGTTGCATTTGTATTTTGGTCTTAGCTTACTTGGTCTTGATTGGAGTCAAAACTTGCTTGTAAATAAACATCATAACCAAATACATTGTCCACAATTTCTTAAACAAGGAGGTGTTATGTTGGTCAAACCAAAATCAATATTTGCCTTGTTCAAATGTGTCATCTTAAACATTGTGTTTTGTCTTGTCTAATTATGTAGTTATGCTACCCATTTGAGTCTAAACCAATTCCCAAATTATTTTTAAGTCCTTCATTGATAGTTCAAATTTGAAATTGAACATTTCTAAGTTCATAAGGTTGACGTGTTAATTGGTACACCATTTTCACTTGACTTGAGATAAATTCGGTTCAATTTCCTATTTGGATTGAAGGCTATTTATAGACTCATCATCCATTCTCATCATTGGTGAACTTAGGTCATCTTGTGCATTACTTGCAGTCTACGTTATAGAACAACATTTTATACTATCCATTCATATTACCATATGGCAACTTTGTGCTACCCATTTGGTTCTATTTTTATACTTAGGAATTAATACATGTTTTCACATCATGAGTTTCTTAGTTCACAAAATCTCCTTCCTTATCCGAAGGGATTTCCTCTATTTTTATAGTAGAAACTCATTTAAGTTGAACTAAATTTTATGGTATTGATGTATCTCTAAAAATATAGGCTTTGGCATAATAATTTACACTTTAGATTATTGAGTTATCATACCCTATTTCAGTTCATACAATTTTAACTTTACCCAAGGTTGAGTAAATTTATGACTATTATTCTAGTAATTGTGTGTGGTATTATGCCACCCTCCCTACTATAGTCTCTTTGGTACCTAGTCATCTTGTTTAAAAAAGATAAAAATGCATACCTTGTTTAAAAAATTTGTAAAACATTGTCCAAATTTATCAAACATAAGAATAGCCTTTTTTAGACATGACTCAAAGGTACACTCATAGTGGGATCCCTTATGGCCCGATCTATGAGGAGGAGCATTTTTATGATGGTCAAGACAATTTTATGGTCTTTGAGGACTTTACCACAAAAGGACTATTTTTAATAAATTAGACTTATACCTACTAAAGTGGAGTGGATAAAATTTTCTCTAAAAATAATTTTCTTATATTTCAAATAAATTGGACTGTTTCAAACCATTTGAGGATAGATCATTGTGAATGAATTGGATTATTTTAAATAATTTGGAATTATACCCACTAAAGTGGAGTGGATAAAATTTTATCCACAAATAATTTTTTTATATTCCAAATAAATTGGAGTGTTTCAAACCTATTGGGCATAGATAATTTCAAATTAATTAGGCTATTTTGAATAATATGAACATATAAAGTGGAGTGAAAAGAATTCTCTCTAAAAATAAATTTGTTATATTTGAAATAAATTGGACTATTTCAAAGCATTTGGCCATAGATAATTTTGAATAAATTGGGATATTTTGAATAGTTTAGGCTTATACGTATAAAGTGGAGTGACTCAAGAAGATTCTCTCTAAAAAATAATTTTGTATATTTTAAATAAATTTGACTATTTCAAACCATTTGAGTATAAAAAATTTAAATTAAATAAGGCTATTTTAAATAATTTGAAATTATACTCACTAAAATGAAGTGGAGAATATTTTCTCCATAAATATTTTTTCTACATTCCAAATAAATTGAATTATTTCAAACCATTTGGGAGTAGATCATTTTGAATAGATTGGACTATTTCAAATTGTGGCACCCTTATGGGCCTTCAGACCAATAATTGATCCTTTAAAGTATCTTATGTTTTTGGGATAGATGGCACCATTTGACTATCCAAATTATGGATGAAAACATTATCATCAATTAATTCATCTATGTAATAAAATATCTAATGAGAATTATTTGTTGTTTATTGGGAATATCTTCATGAGCAGGTGTCAATTTATTAATGGATCAACTTGAGGAATTTAAAGATAAAAAAATTGAGTGTCTAATTTCAAGGGGATTATCTTTGAAACTTAGACTTGATTCAATACTTTCAAGTAATCTCCAACTATAAATCAAACTGCACTTAACCAAATCAAAGTCACTCTAAATTAGAATCGATTAATTTAAAATTAATTGAACTATATTTAAAAAAATTTAGAATTGATTTGTATGAAATTTATGATAGTGTTTATTAATATAATTATAGTTTATAATCAATAAATACACTTGAAATAATCATAATATGGTGAAGTTACATCTTTGTAAACATTGGTTCACAACTGTTGGCATGGATTTTTTGTTTTCTCCCAAGAATGTAATGATAGATGTCATTTTGATTCTCCAATCCTTTTCATCATTTTAAATTATATTTATAGTATATATACTTGACGTAACATAAATAATTTTCAATTTTTGATTTGTAATATAATTCTGAGAATTACAATAAAGGAACAATGTGTTGGGAATTGAAAAATCATCTCCAAAGGTCCCTTTAAATATAGCTTCATCCAATTTCTTTATGTTTATATTGAATGGCTTAAAATATATTTTACCCAAAACAAACATGAAATTTGAACTTGTGTAACTGTTGGCCAATTTTGGCCTACATACAAAGCTTTTACCTAAATGGATGAGCTAAATAGAGTTCTGGATGGAATGATTGATCCCAAGATCACATGTAGCTTGCAAAGATTTTGAAACACTTTAAATTAAATTAAAGTGTAGTTTGTCAAATTTTGAGGAAGCAGGTTCTAATGGTGATAAATGTAATCAAGATCATGGAATGAGTTCACATAGGTCTCATAGACTCTTTGGATCTTTGAAAGATCAAACAATATTTTTAACACAAGTCTAAAGGAACCAGATTGTCTTACATGTCAAACAAAAATAAACATGTTGGTTTACTTGTGAATTTTATAAGTATGATTATGAATTCTCCCAAAGATAAAGGGATCACACAAGATCAAATTTTTAGTGCCAAGATCATCCTTTACAAATTTGGTGTCTTGATGAGCTTGCTATCTCAAGATATAAGCCTTTAAAGTTAGACTTGCAGAGTGAAATGTGTGCGGGGATGTCAAGTTAAAGCCTCTTGAAATAACCATTAGGTTTCAAATATTTAAAATTATATCAAGGATAAACATGAAAGTAAGAAGTGGAATAATATCAAGAAAAAAATATAGACCCAACTGTGCATAGATGAAGCTTGAAACAGTGGGTCCAAGCAAGTCGATGCTTCACATGTAATCATACAAAGAAGATCCAACGGTGTGTGGGAAAAAATAAAATTAGTGGGCCCAAATAAATAAATGGCTTATGATTCATAGTACCAAAGTAGATCAATAGTGAGAATTGGGTCAAAATGTTAGTGGGTCCTAAAATAAAATGTGTGGGTGACAAGTGTCTTAAGTATGTTAAACTGGCAAAAGATCTATGGCTCACATTTATTCATACAGAGAAATATTGAAGGTACGAGTTGAGGTCAAAAATTTAATAAAAATAGAATAAAGTGCAAGGCTACCAATAATTTGATGGCCAATAAATAAAGGTAAGCCTAGGAGATTTTTAGTGGAGGTCGATGAAGTTATTTTCGACCCAGGTAAGCAAATACATAAGAGCTAACTTTTAAGATGATCGAGGGTGAACCAGAATGGATATTTTAGGGATCAAGCATCACCATTATATATCCATAGAGTTAGAATAGGTATTTTAGACCTAATATAGATAAAAGGGTGGTAACTATTATCGAATCACGATCAAACACCTAGTGAGCTTCATTTCATTGACATTAAGACTATAGGAAAACCGATAATTAGGATTATTTCTTATCTAAAGTAGACGTGGGTTAGATTTAAAAGTAAGGGTAGATATTTGTGATTATGGGAAGACATCTCATCCTTTGACATAGCTAAATCCTTAATAAATAAGTACTTGTAGCTGTTAAAAGTAGACTTAAACATGACTTTGTCAAGTCCATAGATATGAGGACTTTGTCCTCATAATGAAAGAAAGTGGACGATGGTATAGAATCCAATGATGAAGATTTGGTGGTTAGAGAAAGTAGTTGGAACATTAATATATTTTCAAGGTGTCTAAGGGTACTCTTCCATAGTAAAATCATGACTCATCACCTTTAGAAAACTCACCTTCTAATGCATGTTTCTCAACCAATAAGAAGAGATTCAAGAATATTGGAGAAAATGAAGGATAATTCATTAATGAAGGATTATTATTGATTGGATTAAAATGTGGTGGAGATTTCAATAAATGTGGTGACAACTCATTGATTAATTTATTGATGCATGTTCTTCCTTTTTTTCTTTTCGTTTCCCTATATTACCATTTTCTTTCCCATTTATAAGATCTATCTTGGATTATAGACTCTCACAAGGACTCTTTGATCTTGAAGAGTAGGGGGCTCTCTGGGATATTATAGAATATGCTCATCTTGATTAGGCTAAACTTTGTCAAGCATTTTTAAGAACCACTTCTTGATATAATAAATGACTTTTTTTACCTATCTCTTTCCTTGGATAAATGTTTAGTGAGTTTTTCATGATGGCCTTATGAAGGAGATTATTCCATATCCATTATCCTCCTCCCTTTCCTCTTTTAAGGTGATTTCAAGCTATTTTTAGGTTTGGATTAGTTTTCTACTTGAACCTAGTCCATGAAACACTTATGCACTGAGCTAGATTATGAGGTTGTGTGATCTATCATTATCTTCTACAAATATAGTGTGGATTCAAGATTATGGGAGTTTCCCATTTTTATTTGGTTCATCACCTTTTATTCTTCTTAGGATCCATTTCCCCCTTTCTATCCATTTTCCATATGACAACATTAGTTTAGGTGATCCATCAAGAAGAAGCCAACCTTCTCTAGAGGTTTAACTCCACCATAGGTGACCCACTACCTGGGATTTTTCTCATATGTATATCAATTGGAGAGATCCTAAAGAACCTTCTCTAAGGGTGAAAATTGATTCTACAATAGTTTCTATCATGCCTGGTGGGACTTTACTACATTTTTCATCTCACTAAAAGGTTCTTGGTGTTGCCTTTCAATGCAATCAACCTTTGGAGACACATTTTCAAACACTAATAACAACTCCATTATGAAAATCATCTATTATAAGTATCTAAGGTGCCTAATCATGATTATTTGGTATGTATCATCACTCATTTGATCAAAATGCATGTTATTTCATTCCTTAGCCTTCATATAAAGTTAGTAATGTTCATGGATTCACCCTAATTAGCCCTCAAGATTCAATGTATTTGCCTTTTTAGAATTTTCCTCTCTCTAGTCAACTAAAAAAGAGCCTTAAGGAGATATGGCTTGATTTTGAAAAATAATTGAGAGAGGTTGATAGGGAATAAGAGTATTATAGGAAATAATAGAATCTTGAATGCTAAGCTTATGTTCAGGAGCAGGAGGTGAGGTTTCAAGAAGAATACTTGGTTAGGCAAGACCAAGATAAGAAGGATAATGATAATCAATTATTATTGAGATAGAGAGTAGCCAAACCTAGACCCCAAATACCCTATCCTACTCCTATTCATGATCAAACCTAGCCTCTTATCCCACCTTTTAAAAGCTCATCTCTATCAAGAGTCAAGCTAATCATTATGGGCCATTAAATTAAAAAATATCAAGACATACCATCTTGGATCTTCTCCTATGCTAATGACCCTGACTATGTCATACCCTCTCTTGTAAAACCACCCTCTCCCACACCCATTTATTAAAAATAGGAGGTATCCAAGCCTTATGCTTTCCCCTCATGGAAATAAATCAAGGAGGGCATAAGGAAGAGAGAGGAAGTGCTAGCTAAGGTATTCCATGGACTAGTTTAAGAAAAATAGGTGTTAACTCAGCTCAATGAACTTGACAAAAAAAAGTACCATTAATCTATGTCCCTCTCTCAAGATCCACCAAAGAGAGCCTTAGAATTCCCTAGTTAGAAGGACACTCTCCTAATTTGTAATCAAGGTGAACTTATTCACCCTCCTACCATCTCCCTCTTGGATAAAGAACCTATTTTGAAAAGAATAGAGGAGGCGATTATAAGCATAGGTGAATATAAAGAAGATAACACAAGAGTCTATGATGAGGATATCATGATATTCAACCCACTCTATTTAGAGGAGGAGAAATAAAGTTTGGACTAGCTATTGTGGCATGGCTTTAATACTGATGAATTAGAGCTTAAAGATAGTATTGATGCCTTCAAATGTGAAGAAATGCATATTTAAGTTGTAGCTAAGAGCAAATGAGATTTTGATTTTTTCTAAGATATTCCACTTAGTGGAGTTAAAGATGAGGATGAGCAAAGTTCATAAATTGATGTGGTTGCAATAATCAACTAGTTAGTTGATCAGGTTGAAGAGGTCATAAATGAGTAAGAGAAAGAAATAGAGGAGAAAGAGGATCAAAATAATGTATGGAAATAGTTATACCATGAATTTATGGACTAAATAGATGTTCTAAACTATCCTATGCCTCCTATAGAGAATTAAAATAAACTTGTAAATCAAGGTGAAGAATTTGACTAGTCTCAAGATGAATTATCTATTAAAGGTAGTACTGATGTCTCCAAGAATGAATGAAAATGGTTAGATCTAGATCCACAAGAACATGAAATTTACAATCTTAGATGGGTTTATGAGCTACCATATGGCTCCTTTCAAAGTAATGAAAGCAAGGATGGTGTTGAAGTTGGCACTGTCTTGGATAACCAAGAGGAAGCTACCTTTTAGGATGACTTAAAGCTTTTCTGGCTAAGCCTAGATAGTCAACCTTAATGTTCAAAAAATCCATTATATGAGGAGGTTACAAGTGATCTTATAGTCTATTTTGGAGAAATATTTGAATAGATGGACCAATATATCTACATTGGAGACATGTTTGTCCCATTTCATCCTATTGAGAGCATGCTAAAAGAGTCACAAATTAGGCATCTTAGCTCACCTATCATGAGATCTCAAAATCAAGGTGTTTTCCATCCTATTTCACCACAAGTGAGTTATGCTAAATCTATTACAAATTTGATCTAGGAGGAAGATACTTATAAGTTATAGCCTTGTATATATTATAATAGTTTTCTTGTTTTCCTCTAAGTGCCTTATGCACATTTCCTTTTTGTTCCATGTTCCCTTCAATAAGTACCTTAGGCATAGTTATTTTTTATTTTTGGTCCTTATTGCTTCAAGAGGAAATTATCTAGAGGGTCAACCTTGCATCATTTCATAACAACTAAGAGCAAAAACTTGTGACTCCAAGCCTAAAGGATCAGACAAGGCAATAGTCTGGGTTCTTAAGTATATAAGGCATGCTTCTTTATGATTCACCAAAGATGTTGGAAAATTTTGGACTACATACAAAGCTTCTATGTGAATGTAAAAGCTTAATATATTTCTAGATGGAATGAGTGGTCCAAAAATCACATGTAGCTTTTAAATCTTTTAAAACACTTTAAGTAAACTTAAAGTGTAGTTTGTCAAATTTTTAGGAAGCAAGTAATCATGGTGATTAATGTAGTTAGGATCATGGAACAAGTTTTCATAGGCATAAAAGACTCATCATAGCTTTCAAAGATAAATAAATAGTTCCTAATGCAAGTGTAAATGAACCAGACTGTCTTACATGTCACGTACAAATGAATAAGTTGGTTTACTTGTGAATTTTATAAGTATGCTTAGAAAGCCTCCTAGAGATAAAAGATCACATGGGATAATTTTTTTTAGTGCCAAGATAATCCTCTACAAATTTGGTGTCTCGATGATCTTGTTATCTCAAGATATAAGCCTTTAAAGTTAAACTTACAGAGTGAAACATGTGCGAGGATGTCAAGTTAAAGCCTCCAAAAAGAATAGTTAGGTTTAAAATATTTCCAAGGATCTCTAAGATAGACATGAAAATGACAAGTGGCATAATATCAGGAGTATAATCTAGATCAAATAGCATGTAGATGAAGCTCGAGTTAGTGGTTCTAAGTAGATCGATGCTGCACATGTAATTGTACAGAGTAGATCTAATGGTGCATAGCCAAAAATAGAATTAGTGGACCCAAATAAATCAATAGTGCATGATTCATCATACCAAAGTATATCAACACTAAGTAATGGGCCAAAAGGTTAAAATATCCTAAAAGCAAATGTGTGGGTGATAAGTGTCTTAAGTGCATTAGTAGAAGATCTATGGATCATGTTCATTTGTATAGAGGAATATTGATGGTGTAATTCAAGGTCAAAAATTAAATAAAGATCAAATCAAGTGTGAGGACAATAAGTGTTTGATAGTCTTGAATTAATAATATTATATCTAATAAATAAAGGCCAACCTAGGATATTTTTGGTGGAGGTCGATGAAGTTGTTTTTGACTTAGGAAAGCAAATGCATGAGTTAAGTTTGAAGATGATCTAGGGTAAACCATAATGGATATTTTAGGGATTGATCATCACCATTAGAGCTCCATAGAATCAAAATAGGTATTTTAGAAATAATATAGACAAAAATGTGGAAACTATTGTTGAATCAAGATCAAACACCTGATGAGCTTCATTTTATCAACATTAAGACTATAGGAAAACTAATAATTGGGATTGGTTTTTGTCTATAGTGGATATGGGTTTAGATTTAAAAGTAAGGGTAGATATTTATGATTATGGGATGACTTATCATCCTTTAACATATCTATATCCTTGACAAATAGGTACTTACAATCACTAAAATCAGACCTAAGCATGGCTCTATCAAGTCCATGGATATGAGGACTTTGTCCTCATAATGAAAGAAAGTGGAAGATGGTGTAGAATCCCATGATGAGGATATAGTGATTAAATAAATTATTTGTAGCATTAATAGATTTTTATGGTGTCTAAGGATTTTCCTCCATAGTAAAATCATTACTCATCACCTTCAACAAACTCTTGTCTTCTAGTGCATGTTTCTCAACCAATGAGAAGAGCTTGAATACTATTGAAGCAAATGAAGGATAATTTATCGATGAAGGATTAGTCCTAATTAGATTAAAATATGGTAGAGATTTCAAGAAAGGTGGTGATAGCTTATTGATCAATTTTTTGATGCATGTTCTTCCTCTCTTTCTTTTCCTTTCCTTATATTACCCTTTTCTTTCCCATTTGTAATCTCTCTCTCAGATTCTAGACTCTCACAAGGACTCTTTGATCTTGAAGAGCAAGGGACTCTCAAAAATATTTTTAAAAATTTTCATTTTAATTAGGCTAAACCTTTTCAAGCATTTTTAAGAACTACCTTTTGATGTAATAAAGGACTTTCTTTACCTATCTCTTGCCTTGGATCAGTGTTTAGTGAGTTGTGTATGATGGACTTCTGAAGGAGATTCTTCCATATCCATTATCCTCCTCCATTTCCTTTTCTAATGTGTTTTCAAGCTATTTGTAGGTTTAGATTAGTATTCTACCTGAACCTAGTCCATGAAACACTTATGCACTAAGCTAAATTATGAGTTTGTATGAGCTAACATTATCTTCTACAGATCTAGTATGGGTTCAAGCTTATGGGAGTTTTCCATTTTTATTTGGTTCATCACCTTTTATCCTTCTTAGGATCTATTTCCCCTTTTCTAACCCTTTTCCCTTTGATAACATTAGTTTAGGTGATCCATCAAGAGGAAATTGGCCTTCTCTAGAGGTTCAACCCCACCATAGGTGACCCAAAACCTAGGGTTGTTACCATAGTGTAACTCAATTGGAGAGAGATTGAAAAACCCTATCTAAGGGTGAAAATTAATGCTACAATAGTATCCCATGGCTTGAATGAGTATCCTCAAATGATTTTCCTCTATCATTGATCAAATGCCAATGTGATAAAAAGATTATAGTGTCACCTTCAAAATTTATTTGGAATTATCTCGAAGGTAGTATGACATATTTTCTATTTTCTAATATTATTTTTTATTGTATCATTCATTTTCATATATTTTGTTGTTTTCACAACAAATAATAAGTCATTCAACCCCAAAATTAATAGTTTTTTAGAAGTTGGTTTTAGCTCCTCCTTTAAAATATCTTCAATTTTTTTAAAAAGAAATAAATCATTTATTAACAATATTATATTATAATAAATATAACATGTAATTATTTTAAGAAAATGTTTTACATGTTACTATATTATTCATTGATGTGCTTTTGATTTGTATTTCTTATTATAACATAAAAAACATAATGCATTTCATTTGAGTCATTGTTTTTGAATTTCCTTAAACTTTATAAATATTCATATAAACACATATAAAAATAAATACATGATCAATCACATTGTAACTATATTCATTATATATGGATGTACCATTTTTATCACCAATTTTGTAACATACATATGCATATACATGTTCATATTGAATCCTTATAACTTGACCATAACTTTATCATATTCTGAAACAATCTCATTTTGTTATAACTTAATTCTCATAAATGTTGAAAGGAATTTAAAATTGATCAACCAACATACATATTCTTATATTAATGAAACTATCAACTATTATTATGTATAAAAATACATATTTATATGTTTATGTAGCCCATCACAACAAACACAATATGATTTACTCTTCTGAGCTGAAGTTCACTATCACTAAATTCAAATGAATATACATATTAATGGTTGAACCCCCTTAATATACTTCCAATAAGACACATTAAATTAGAAACTTTTTAAATCAATAGCAATATAATTATTTCTATCACAATATACTTTATTATTTTTTATTGATAAAGAACACATGAATACTCTACATCAAAATTTATTGTATTAAAGACATAATATAAAAAATATTGTGCTATTTTAAACTGGGTAAATTAAACATGTAAACAACATTTTAATGGGTAAATACAACCACATTCAAGTCTACACAATAATAAAATGAACCCACACTTCCAAATCCCAAGATGATGCAAGTCTATATTTTATTATCTTCTACAATCTCCTATCCATGAAGAAAAATTCAATTTTAATATGTTTGAATAAATACATATAATTAATATATTCTAGAATTGTATGAAATTGCATAATTACACATTTATTGAAAGGGTTTTTCACATTTTTTTTAAAGCTTTTTGTAGTTTCTATAGGTTCACTCTTTCGTTGAACCTTTGGTTCTTTATTCCCTACAAGGTATTATATAATGTAGTAACTAAAAATTATTATCATAAATTAATTTAGTATTTGTATTTTTAAAATGTGTCCTCTTGTAGATTTTTATCTTGTGTTGTTTTTGTGGAGGCACTAAATTGTAGAGCTACGTCATGGGTTGTTCTGTTAGAATGCTAACTAACATCTTCTCTTAAGACACTCCCATGACCCCCAACTCTACATTTGCACTATAAAAAATAGGAAACATGCACTAAACCAACTTGAGAAAATACATTCTGACCCTATACTATAGCTACTTCACAAACCTTTGGAGTAAGTATCATAAACAAGTTGATCCCCCTTAACCAAAGACCTTATATTTATTCATAGAGAAATAAATGACACCCAAGCTCTATCTTATATACTCAAAAGTTGCTTTTGATAATGGTTTGATCATAATATCTGCAAACTACTCTTTTGTAGTCACATAATCCAACTTGACACATTTATTAATCACTTTTTCTCTCAATAAATGATATATAATAGGAATGTGTTTAGTTTTTGAGTGCATAATAGGATTCTTTGAGATACTAATTGCACTATTATTATCATAAAAAATAGGACAAGGTCCATTTTGTCTTACCTTTTAATCCTCCAAAGTTTGTTTCATCCAAAATAATTGTGTGAAACAAGAGGAAGCTTTTATATACTCAGTTTCTATAGTTGATAGTGACACTGAGGATTGCTTCTTGCTTAGCCAAGATGTCAAACATTCTCCCATGAGGAATACCTCACCACTGGTACTCCTCCTATCATCCACGAAACCTGCCCAATCAACATCAATATATGATTTCAAAGAGAATTCTTTACTCCTAAAATACCATAAGCCATAATCTATGGTGCCTTTGAGATATCTTAAGATCCTTTTGATTGATTTTAAGTGAGATTCTCTAGGATCATCTTTAAACCTTCCTAATAGACCTACTACTTGCATGATGTCAAGCCTAGATATAGTAGAGTATAAAATACATCCAATCATGGATCTATATAAAGTTTGATCAACTTTTGGTAAGTCATCTAGTTTGCTTAACTTGCATCCTGTGATCATTGGAGTACTCATTTGCTTACAATCCATCATGTCAAACTTCCTTAGCATATCCTTGATGTATTTAACTTGAGAAATTAAAATCCTTTCATCATGTTGATTGATCTATAATCCTAAGAAGTAAGATAGTTCTGCCAACATTGACAATTCAAATTTAGTATTCATAGTGTCTACAAATTCTCTACTTAGTATATCATTATCAGATCCAAAAATTATGTCATCAACATATAAAAAAACTATCAATTGATGACTACCTTCTATCTTAATGTACAAATTACTATTAGCTATCCCTATTTTAAAACCTTAAATCAAAATAAACTTATCTAGCCTATCATACCAAGCTCTAGGAGCTTATTTAAGATCATACAGAGCTTTCTTCAATTTACACACAAGATCTTGATTACTTGGCATGAAGTATCCTTCAAGCAACTCAATGTAGACTTCTTCTAAGTTTTCATTCAAAAATGCATATTTCACATCCATTTGATATACCTTAAAGCCTTTGAAATAAACATATGCTAAAAAGAGTCTAATTACTTCCATCCTTACCATAAGAACAAATTCTCATAAAAAATTATTATTTTAACCTAAGAATATCCTTTACACACTAGTCTAGCTTTGTTTCTTATGACTTCTCCTTTCTCATTCATCTTGTTTTTGAAAACCCATTTGGTACCTATCATATTTTTATCTTTTGGTTTAAGAACTAAGTCCCATGTTTCATTCCTTTCTATTTGATCAATTTCTTCATCCATTGCATCATTCCAACTTTCATCTTTGATAGCTTCAAAAATATTTGGGTTCAGTCATGGATAACATAGATGAGTCTTATTGATTTTGATTGATCAACATTTTCCTTCTAGTCTACACCCTTGCACCAACATTTCTAATAATCTGGTAGATTGGATTATCTTTCTAAATTATTCTAGATGGATCTTTAGTATCTTGTCTTTATTCCTCCTCTTCATCTTCATCATCTATTTGAATAGATAACTTATCATTACTTGTAATAGCATTCTGAGTTGAGTCACTTACATATAATTTTGGCTTCTTGACTCTACTTGTCTCATCTACTCTTATATTTTAACTTTTAATAATCTTATGAGGTATCTTTTTGAAGCATCTATACATAGTACTGATAAAAGAATATCCTAAGAAGATGCCCTCATTAGATCTTGAATCAAATTTTCCCAAGATTATTTTCATCTCTTTTGATGAAGCACTTGCTCTCAAACACTCTAGAATGTTTAACATTAGTTGATCTATTCTTACATAGCTCATAAGGTGTCTTATTAGCATTTACTATGATTTGAAATTTGTTTAGGATATACATAGAAGTCTTGGCTACCTCTTCCCAATAGCCATCTGATATTTTTGCATCTTGAAGCATGGTTCTACCCATCTCAACCATAGTCTTATTCTTCCTTTCAAACACACCATTATGTTGTGGTGTTATAATAGCAAAGTATTGTATTCTTATCCCATGTTCATCATAGAAACCATTGAACTTATCTCACACACTAGATCTTTAAGCCTTTATCATTTTCCACAAGATCTTTGAATGCCACAAATTTTGAAAAAGCTTCTATTTTTTATTTAATAAATAATATCCAAGTCATCCTAGTAAAATCATCAATGAGAAGCATGAATTATCAATTACCTTGAATACTTTGAGATCACATAGGTCCACATAGATCAGTGTGGATCAACTCCAATGGCTCTGTAGTGATAAATTCTTTTTTCTTGTATATTCTCTTGGTTTGATTCCCATGAAGACATGCCTTGTAAAGAGAATGAGGAATCTTAAAAACCTTAGGCATATGCCTTACCAAACCCTTTGAATTGATCTTTACTATATTGTCAAGATTTATGTATCCAAGCCTTCTATGCCAAAGCTAGCTTTCTTTCATATGACTCATGAAACATTGATCCTTATAAGATTCATGTAATACATACATGTTGTTATCTATTTTATGAACCTTTGCAACTAATATGTTAGATTTTTCCTTTATTACTTCACATACATCATCATGAAAGGTTACACCATTTCCTTGCTTACACATTTGGTTTACACTTAAAAGACTATGTTTCAAACCTTCTACATATAAGACATTCTCGGTCTTTGTTTGCCCATTGTCCAAATTTATAGTACCTTTGCCAACTATGTTAGTAGACTTATTGTCACCAAATCTAATTGCACCTAGTTTGGTTTTATTTAGAGAGATAAACTTGATCTTGTCTCCTATCATATGATTTGAGTATCCACTATCTATGCACCATCTATTATTCTCATCTTCTTGAGTGTGCAAAGTTGTTTAAATAAATAATGACTCTTCTTTTTGTGATCTACTTGGATTTTTCTTTTTCTCCTTTAGACTTGGTCTCCTTAAGCCATTTGATAATATCAATGACCTATATATCCTTTTTTTTTAAGGATCTATTGCAATTCATGGCTATTTGACCTTGTTGGTTATAGTTGTAACATATGTGATCCATTTTTATCTCTTGAGAAAGAGTACAATCCTTATATCTATGACCAAATTGATTACAAGGGAAGCAATACCCATTGAATCCTTTGTTTATGTTTGATCCTCTTTTCTCTTGATAATTACCTCTCAATGTATTTTCATTCTTGATCTTTTTATGGAGCTAACATCCCTTTTGTCCTTAGATAAGAGCACATATGAGTAAGTTAAGTTTTTATTCTCATATTATTCCATTCTTTGATTGAGACATGTATTCACCATGACCTACAAATTATTGATAGTTGCTCTTAGATTTTGCACTACATTATTAACTTCTAATAAAGTAGAAACTATATTAGCTTAAAGCCAAGCCATAACCTCTTTGTCAACCATTATACCTTTGATCACCTTTGAGTTGTTAAGCCTTTACCAAAGTATTTGCTCTGATACCAATTGTTAAAGGTATAATCATTGAGGGGGGTAAATCAGTAAGCCCAAATTATCCAAACTTCAATTTTAATCTTCATAATTTACTTAACCAGTTACCGCAAGCATTCATGAAGCAATCATATCATTCAAATCAATAAGCAAGAGAGACAATGCAATATCAATCACATAACAAATGACATACGTGGGAAACCCACTAGAACCTATAATTGGAATATTGTCCTATATAACAATATCTAATTTAGACCAAATGCATTTGATCAAGGAACTACAATCCCTATTTAGTGAGACACCAATCCCACAAGGTGCTACCACACTTGTCTAGCTGAGCTACAATAATAACCAAAAAATTTAGTAAGTTTTACCTTACAAGGAGACTACAACCACCTTACATATTTAGCTACCAAAAAAACACCTATGAAACAAATCCACCTATAAATTTATGTCAATAACACCTAATGATAGACCTCAACTTATCTCTCTTCCCCTTTTCTCACACTCAAAAAGCAAGCTCTCTATTCTACTAATAGAAACATGACCAATAGGTCATATAAATAGTCCCCAATGTGTTCTAATATTCAACACATCCTTAAGTAACTCCACCCTTATTTTACTCCCCAACACACATAATTATCTCTCAAATATTTCTTTTATCTCTCATACAAGTCTAGAACCCATCATCTTTGGTTCCATTATTTATAGAGAAATCTTGATTAATAACATTACCTTGATCATCCATTAGTCATGTATTAACCCTTAAGACATATATATTATTAATATAAGGCTTAATAAAATCTACATAGGTTGGACATAGCACATATGCATCACCTTTAAGAAACTACACCTTTTAACCAAGGCACTTGTAGATTTTATAAGTCTCATGGAGACCCATTCACCGATTAACACTCCTTCGAGCAAAATAAGAACACATGAACACTTTAAAATACATATTTCCACTCCTTATATCACCTTTGACATCCTTAAAATATCAAATTCAACATATCTCACCTTTGCATATGCTTAAACAACTTAAACACATACCTTATGCACATAGTCACCTTCTTAAACATTGTTCATAGTCAAGATAGATTGATCACACCTATAAAATCCTCATAGAGTATCTTCATGGAATCTAAAACATGATAAAATATATAATTCATCATGGGACATTGAAATAATAACAATACAAGCTCAAACATCCTTCTCAGATCACTCATAGAACATAGTCGAATAAATAGTCAACTTTAGAACACCATAACTATGTCTATATTCACTTTCAGATCTTAAAAATAGGTTCAATAGATGTAACATGGAGTCATATACAAGTTTGTTTTTTTAATTCATGAGAAAATTCATCTTATATCAAAATATATGATGAAAATATAGAGCTCTATTTTTTCCTACATATAATTCAAATATTTGAATAGTAACAGTCACAATTAACCTTCAAACATAATGCTCAAATCTCATGGATCCTCAGCTCAGGATTAATATCACACCATTGATATATTTTTATATTTAATTCATATATCTCCAAACCCAAAAATTAAACAACTATCATGTTTACCCCATCTCGTGCCATCTCAAAATGTTGACTTAATACGCTTCATCGATCTCTATAGATCAACAAGGACCTTATCAATCAACGTTCATCATTAATCAAACTATAAGATAATCCATCAGCAATTGGATAAATACAATATACTTTTTCTTATATTTTAAATGTCATTCACATGTCCTCATATCACTACCTCCTGACTCCTTGGAATCAATGCACATTGTTGATCTTGCTTGAGCCATTTAATCCTCAATAACTTCTTCTATGCTTACCTGTAGGATCTCAAATTTGGGCTAGATGGTCTCCTTCCTTAAGAGATTATAACCATATTAATTAATTATATTTTAAATCTCACACATGAAATATATAACACCATTAAATTTCCTTCTCAAGAACTTATGTCATAGAGCCAACCATGTCCAAATATGCTTGAGAGGCCAACTTTGATCAAACATAACTTTTACCATGCTTCAGTACATGATATAAAATTTAGTGAAAATTATCTATAATAAAAAATAAAAAAACCCATATGATAATATTTTATTTACACCTTCACATGTGCAATATATAAGACCTTAAAAATCTTAGCTATTTTTATCACATTGCAAAATTGGCTAAGTATGGGAAAATACAATCAATCTACTTGGGATCCAAACTTTGCATATGTATAAATTTTGATGTGTTGCATCACAAGATCTATAAATTATCATATATAAACTAGGTCAAATATTTAAAAAACCCATATGATCACCTTATCTTGAAACATCCACACGTGCGATCTCTGACCTCATCAACATGCTTACTCAGTATGGGAAAACAAAGAAATATATCTTAGAATCCAATGTTGCACCCTCATAAATTTGACCAAATTTTTATGAATGAATTTAGATATATCACATATCAAATAGGTAACACAACTATCATAACCATATCACCAACTCCCCTTGTCTCTTTCCCATGTAGTAATGGTGACATCATCCAACTACCAACTCATCTTTTCTACCACTGGACCCAAAGTGTCTAGATGAAAACTATGATAAACCAAATGAATTATACTAGTTCACACAAGCTCTTAAATCATGTATCATATATTATAGGACCCCTTTCATATATAAAAATCTCCATACTCATCCTTGATCCTCTCAAGCTATGTTAATACTGAAGATTATCCAACTATGCATAAAGCATACAAGAACAAATACATTACACACTTTGTCATAAAATAATAACCACCTTACACACTTTTTAATTATCATACAAACTATCAAGACACTTAATCCACTCACTAGGTAAACTCTATGACACCACCATGACATCATCATGGCAACTCTCCAACATAATATAATTGGTTGTGACCATATAATATCATAGTGAACTATGGATGAGGTGCATATCGACTAGCTAATTTGAATGGTGAAGAACTTATAGAGCCTATGAACATTGTGTACCTTAAGAGGTTATACACTTGAACATTTTTGAAACATTATCTAAAGACTGCTTACTTAGGGGAAATTTGTGTTGAAGTATTTTATCCTACCTTTATATCCTGGACCATCCTCTTATGGACCATATTCTTTTGACGTACCCTATTACTTTCATGACTCTAGATAGTGAAGGATTTTGGACCATTAGAACTTTGAACACATTTTATCCCATCATGGACCATTCTCTTTGATAACCATATTCATTATGTATTGTTCTTTGGACCCCATTCATTCTAGACCATTCTCTTTGAGAACCACATTCTTTGTTATGTCTTAGGCTTGTTGTAACTCAGACAATTTTATCCCTTGACCAATTATGATCCTAATTATGGATCATAGGAATTATGATCACATTTAATAGTATTTCTACAAAGTATATCAACATGGATAGTTCTTGTATTTTATTTTACATATGAGTGAACATAGACACATTTTCAGCTCAAAATCTTTGCTTACTAGATGGTTCTTCAGATTTTATCTATTGTTGCACATTGTTCTATTATTATTTTGTTGTTTGGTAGGAATTATTACATTATCAGGATCTTTTCTCTCACTAATTTATGATCATGTGTTGTTTCATCTAGATTTACATATTATTGGACCTCCTAGTTAGTTCTTTGAGCTATTGTTTGTATTCACACAGGTTGTTACATTTAGCTTAGTTGTTTATTAGAAATTCTACTCTTGGATGAGAATATCCTTGATTACTTGGTTCCCCTATGTACATATTTTATCCCAAAAACATCAAAAATATTATAAAATGATCCACAAAATAAAAAAATTATTGTCTTAGACTTTTTTATATTTTGATGCCCATGCTCTTGCCATTTTTTAAATGATCTTATCCTACCAAATTTCCATTTTGCAAGACCATTCTAATTTGTCTCATTGGTTTTATTTTATTCCCTTTTCTTATACAACATTAATCATATGTTTTGGTCATCACCTTTTCTTCTATCCCACTTTTTGGGAAAGCTACATTTGGCTTGAGGTTCATATTAGAGCATGCATCTATAAAACTTTGTAGGTAGTGTCTACTTATCTTATACATCTAGAGTCATCTCATCCGACCACTTCCTTTTCTTCTCTTCCCCAATTTCTTATGCATTTTTTCCCTATTATTTGGAATCAAATTTGTGTCCTTTTTCTTGTTACACTATTGTATAAAGTAATGCTTTTATTACACATGCAAGAACAATTGTGTTTAAACTGCACTAACTTAGTTTTTTTTATGTGTCTTTATTTGAGTTTTATTGGTGTTTTGTTATTTTTCTTTGGTGTTTTTTTGTGCTTTATTATCTCTTAATTTATTTATTTTTCTTTCCTTTGGCTATTTTTTCTTGTTTCCTTTTGGTCTTGTGTCTTCTTGTTTAGTCTTGTTCTTTTCTTTTATTTTTTCAAGAACATCTTGATGGACCACATGGATCTTGATTATTTCTCTTAATCTTATGTTATTAATTTATTCTTGTTATTAGAGTATAATCACTCAAAGGGGGTGGGGTGAATCAGTGAGCCCAAATAATATAACTCAAATTCTTATCTTTGAAAACACTTAATTAGCTACCACAAGCATTTATAAATCATACACAACATTCACATTAATGTGTAAGAGAGACAATGCAAGATCAATCACATAACACATGACATACAAGGGAAACCCACTAGAACCTATAATTGGAATACTATCCTATAATAATATCAAATTTATACTATCTACAAATAATCAAGAAAGTACAATCCTTATTTAGTGAGACTACAATCCCACAAGGTATTGCCACACCTATCTACCTGAGTTGTAACAATAGCTAAACCTTTTAGCAAGTTATACCTTTTAAGGAGGATATAAAAACATTATATGTTGAGCTTCCACAACAACACCTATGAACACAACCACCTTTGAACTGATGTTAACAACACATGATGATTTATTTTTACTTATTACACTTCACCTTCACTCACACTCAAATAATAAGTGCACTATTATGCTAATATAATTATGACCAATAGGTCATACAAATAGTCCTTAATTTGTTATGTTCTTCAAATCATCCTTAGATAACTCTACCCCTCCTTCATTCCACAAAAAACATTCAATCCTATCTCCAAAATTTCCTTGGTCTCTTTTACAAAGTCTAGAACCCATAATCTTTGGTTTCACTATTTATAGAGCAATATAGATAATAAACACCTTGGTCAACCATTAAGCATGCATAATCCATTAAGGCATATTTCACACAAAGACATAACTCAAAACAATCTTTTTAGGTTGACCATAGCATCAATTGGTCACCCTTAAGGAACTAAACCTTTTAATAAGGCCCTTGTAGCCCTTATAGGTCTCGTGTGAACCCATTCACTCCTTTTAGCATTCCATTGAGAAAAAAAAGAATAAAAGATCACTTTAAAATACATGGGTCTACTCCTTATGTCCCCTTTGACATCCTAAAATGATCATAGTCAACTTATCTCACCTTTGTGTATGCAAAAACAACACAAATAAAGACCTTATACACAGGAACATCATTACCAAATAAACACTCAGCTTCTTAAGCATTATTCATACTCAAGATAGATTGATCACACCTGTAAAATAAACATAGAGCATCTTCATGGAGTCTAAAACACTCCCCAATATAAAATTCATCATGAGACATCAAAAAAACATCAACACAAGCTCAAACATCCTTCTTAAAACACTCCCCAATATAAAATTCATCATGAGACATCAAAAAAACATCAACACAAGCTCAAACATCCTTCTTAGGTCATTTTCAGAACATAGTTGAACATACAGTCATCTTTAGAGCATCATAGCTATGTTTATATTCACTACCAAATCTTTAAATCAATATTGTTAGATATTCCTTGGAGTCCTCTACCAATTTTATTTTTATTAAAATAAAAAATTTGAATCATATCAAAATATATGGTTAAAATAAAAAGCTCTATTTTTTCTCTATGTTAAATTCAAAAATTTGAATAACAATGGTCACAATTACCCTTCGAATACAATATTCAAATCTCATGAGCTCTCAACTTAGATCAAATACTTACCAACGATCTCTTATAATATTTAATGAATAGGTGCCAATTATTGGACATTAAAATTAAATCACTTTAACCTCATCTCATGCAATCTCAAAATGTTGACTCAAATCACTCCATCAATCTCTATAAATCAACTAGGTCTTTAGTGATTAACGCTCACCATTTGATCAATTTATACGACTGCCTGCTCACCATTCGATCCTTATCCTATACCTTTGCTCAGTTGTTAAACATTATACACCTATCCTCATTTAGTTTCTTTCTAAGTTCTTGGAGCAATGTGCACCATTGATCTTTCTCAAGCTTTAACACTTTCAAAACTGGGGACCCTTTCAATATGCCTAAGTAGCCATTTTTCAACCTTAATAACTTCTTCTATGCTTACTTGTAAGATCTCAAAATTGGACCAGATTATCTCGTTACATAGGAGAATCCAACCATGTGACATACTAATCCTTAAACTCTCATGTGTGTAAGATATAATTCCATTAAAATTCCTTCTCAAAATCTTCTGTCACAGAGCCAACTGTGTCAAATCCTACTTGAGAGGCCAAATTTGAGAATGCATAACTTTTACCATGGTTTAGTACATGATATCAAATTTAGAAAAAAATCATCTATGCTCAAAACTAAATAAATCCATATGATTATTTTCTATTGACACCTTGACATGTGCAAGATATGATACCATCAAAATGCTCACTTGGCTCTTCTTACCACATTGAAAAATTGGCTATGGAAAAACATAGTCAAATTGCCTAGAGCCCAATTTTGCATATGCATATATTTTGACATGATTCATTGCATGATCTAAAAATTAGTGAAAATAAACTAGGTCCAAAACTAAACAAACCCATATGATCACCTTCTCTTGAAATGTCCACATGTCTAAGATATTCCATCATTAACATGCTCACTCAACTCTTTCCAACCACATTGTAAATTTGGCTATGGGAAAATAAATCTTAGAAGCCAACTTTGTACCCTCATATATTTAACCATGATTCAACACATGACTTGAGATATGGTGCATAATAACTAGAGAATAATGTGATCACAACCATATGACCAACTCTGCTTGACTCATTCCCATGTGGCAATGGTAACATCATCAAACTGCCTACTCAGATTTTATACCACTAGACCCAAAATGTCTAGATGAAAACTATGGACTACCAGATGAATTCCACTTATGCACACAAGATCTCAAAACATAGATAATATGCCTAAACATCTCTATCCATTTCAATACTAAATATCAACCAACCATACATAAAACACACTAAAATATACACATTGCACACTTTGGCATTGTCACTTAGGCTATCAAAGCACTTTATCCACTTAACAGGACACATTCATGACAACTCTCCAAAAATATCCTCCTTTGTCATTGATGTCAACAACCATCATATAAAGCAATATACAACTCACCTTCTCTTTCTTCAAAAACTCCCACAGTGGGAACTTTCTCCCCCTTTGACACAATGACAAAGTGGGCACTAACTAATCCTAAAGACCTAAAAATACTATAACAAATAAGAAAGGGCCATCTTATAAAGATGATACAAACTCCCCCTTACCTTGATCCTTCTTTAGTTTTGCCTTGACAACATCCTCTTTCTCCATACCAACACTCTCTTCAATCAATCACTACAACCAATTAATAAAGAACACAAAATAACATATAAATCTGATGGAACAAATCAAGAAACATCTGAGATGGAATCCCCCTAAGAAATCTTAGTAATTGCGCCTTCTAAGCATATTTAGATCTCCACACACCATGAAGAACCATCACACATACTAACTATCCTTCTCTCTCAAGATACCATAAGGACCACCAACAGAACTTCTTGCCACTTTCCAAATAGGAATATTTGTCTCAATAAATTTGAGAACTAACCTTTAAACACACATACATTGATATTTTGGATAAATTGAGTAAAAAAAAATATTCTTTAAACTAGGCCTATCTAGCCTCTTTATAGCCCTACCTAGAACTCGTAGAGCCCATAAATTTAAATAGACACATCTTTAGAACCTAAAAATCTATATATGGATCACTCTCATATTCCCCCTCAAACACACCAATTTGAAACAACAATCTCATCTTCTGCAACATACTTATTTCACAAACCAACTATCTAATTAGGCCTCTGACTTGACAAAAACTTGAATAACTTGAGAACCACAAAATTTCAAAACTCTATGAAGCTTTATTTGACACCCATTTGTCCCATTCCACATATTAATGAGGCTCAAGCCTTAACTCATAAGGTAAACCACTTTTCTAGCAAAACCCAAAACCTTAGAATCTCAATACAAATAAGGTCAACACAAAACCTTCCAGTCAACACATACACCTGAAACATCTTACACATCTAGATACACCCATCACACACCTCTGGTCCAAAAATTAAGCATGCATACCTTTGGAAACATAGACTTCCTATAACCCATTTTAGGCCTTCTTGACCTTAAGAGAAAATAGAGAAAACTGAGACCACTCAAAAATCCTCGATTGGCACATACATACCTTCAAACCTCAAAAACACTTGGAGCACACCCAAAATAAAAGAAAAAATATTTTTTAGCACCAAATACTTCTTGATATTTGCATCAATGTATTAAGCCACCTAGAACCACCCAATCTAACTTTTTACTACAACCCCTTCACAAACCTCTGAAATAGGCTCATGAACTTGTTACTCCCCCTTAACCAAAAAGACCTTTTCTGAATATCATTATCACCTTTAGAACACAAACATGCTTCTCCATTAAAAGGAGTCTCTTAAGAATCATAGATAGAGACACCCTTTATACCTCAATGCTCTAGAACAAAAATAACTCCTCATATTCCTTCTCCTCCTTGGTCATCTAATACTTATAGTTCTTATTCTTCTTCTTTGGCTTGGGATAAATAACTTCCTCAACCACAACAACATTCTCCTTTTCTTATAGAATTAGATTGAAAATACATGGAGACAACACAGACTCATTACATACCTTTTCATATAAATAATCTTCACTATAACTTGGAGCCTCATCACTAGGAACTTGTTTAACAAGATTAGGATGTTCACTTGGATTCATACATACCTTATAACTAGCTTCAACTAGCACCTTGGTCTCTTATTTAATCTTTATCTCTTCATTCTCAACATGAATAGACAATGATACCTCTTGGTACTCTTCAAATTCTGAAGTATTCTCCACCATAGAAATAGGTTACTTGGATATGTAGTCTCATCATGACTCACACTTTTCATCTTTGGCTCCATGTGTTAACATGCCTTTTTCATTTCATTCTAGGATATTGATTAAACATATTTTGACTTATAGAAATTTTCTTTTAGAACCTAGAAATGTCACCTCTCTATTCATAATTGTAGCACACCATTCATTTTGCAATAAAAGTATCTTTCCTTAACCTATTTGGATAAAAATTTACAACCTTTCATATGTCATGACAAACAAAACAACCTCCCCTTTTTGAAGAGGACTCACCTTGTCTAAACTTATATACACAATGGTTTGTAAAGTGTCCCACATCAAGACAATTAAAACACTTGATTCTATTCACACCTTTTGATTGATGACCCCCATCATAGTCCCATGCAAATTAATTTTTAGCAAGTCTTTGACACTCTCTATCCCTATGAAAAAATCCATTACATATACAATAATAACCATTGAATCTTACATACCTCATGGAATTTGGCTATCTAATTTGATTTGTCTTCACTCTATTACCACCTTCAGTCCTTGTCTAATGATTTGTCTTCAAAGTATGATTGTCCTAGTTCACATTAGTCTTTATCTTGTCTTGAGTTACATTATTTTGTTCTTCTTCATATTCATGACCATTTATATCACTAGCATGCTTCTGACCACTTAGAATGTTTTCTAGATCACATAAGATCTTTTCAAATCTCACAAATGACTTCACCTTACTAGATGTCTTTTTTAGCTCAAATTTCAAAGACTCATTTTTAGAAACATACCTTGAACATTCTTCTTCTTTAGATTTTAGGCTTGTAGATAGAATTTCCAATTTAAAACTAAGATTATTGATAATATCTTCATGATCCTTGGTGTCTTAATTTAATCTTTCTTCAAATACACTAAATTTATCTTAATAGTCTTTGACCTTATATTTTATCTTCTTATTGATCTTCTTCTCAATCTTCAGTTCTTTAAGAGCTTTCATCAAAATAGTCTCACAGTCCACCTCATCTTCATCATCATCTGAATCACTCCAAGTAGACTCCTAATGTGAGCAACTTCATTCCTCAACCATGAACATGGCCTCATCTTCAATATGACCATCATCTTCATGATCATATTCTGAGTCACTGTCTTCACTCTCATTTGATGAGCTATAATCTTCTTTGGTGTAAAGACCCTCCTTGTTTTTGTAGAACATCCTTTTGTTGTTAAACTTTATAAATCATTTCTTCTTGTATTCATCTTGGCCTTTACCATGTTCTTCATCATCATTATTCTCATGCTTATGAGGACACTTCAAGCAAAATTTCCTATCACTCCATAGTTAAAAAATTTGAAGGGTAGTTTACCCTTATACTTCCCTAATCTTGTGTGTAATTTCCTAGTAATAAAAATAATTAATTAATCCTGATAAATATCAGAAATATCATCCTCTTTGGATTTATTACCTTGGAACTTCTTCTTAGGATTCATCTATATCTTTAATTTAACTTCCTTCTTTGGTGGTATATCATCATTTATTCTCATCTCATATGCAATAAGGGTACCATGCAATTGATCCATCTTCAATTGAGTAATATCATGATTCTCTTATATATAAGATAATTTTGTATCAAACTTAAGAGATAGAGACACTAATACCTTTTGGACTATAGTTTCCTCTTTAATATTCTCTCCAAGACCTCTGATTATGTTCATAATCTCATCAACTCTCTGTAAAAAAGATACCACAAAATCTTCTTCCTTCATCTTGAGACATTCAAATTGTCTTCTATGAGTCTCCAATTTAGCAAGCTTGACCTTTGAATCTCCTTCAAAAATGATTTTCATTTTGTCCCATATATCTTTAGTAGATGTATAATATATTACCTTAGTATATTTAGTCTCTGAAAGACCACAATTGATATCATTAATCACCTTAGAATTGTTCTTAAACAACTTATCTATAGCACTAGATGGAGGAGTAATAGGAGAAACATAACCATCCAAAATTGATTATCATACATCAAACCCTAGGGACATAATATATGTCCTTATCCTTGCATTTCAAAAATCATAATTGGATCTATTAAATTTTAGTTCTTTCTTAGTAGAGAAACCTCCTTGATGACTACCCATATTGTACCTTGGAACACCTTCAAGCTATTAAGCCTTTACCAAAGGACCTTATCTGATACCAATTTTTAGAGGTATAATCACTAAAAAGGGGTGGTGAATTAGTGAGATTAAATAATCCAACTTAAATTTTGATCTTTGCAAACACTTAATCATTTAACATAAGCATTCAAGAAGCATACACAACATTAACAGCATACACAACATTAACATCAATGAGTAAGAGAGACAATGCAAGATCAATCACATGACACATGACATACATGGGAAACCCTCTTAGGGGAGAAAACCCACTAGAACATGAAATTGAAATACTATATTATAGTAACAAGATCTAATTTATACCATCTAAATTTTATCAAGGGACTACAATCCTTATTTAGTGAGACTATAATCCCACAAGGTGATGTCACACCTATCTAGCTGAGCTACAATAATAAGAGTTTTTAGTAAGTTATACCTTACAAGGAGGATATAACCACTATAGATTCTAACATGTCAAAAAAAAACCTATGAACACATCTACCTCTAAACCAATGCTAATAGTACTTGATGATGGACCTATGCTTATCACACTTCGCCTTCACACACACTTAAACATGTGCACTATTCTACCAACAAAATTATGACCAACATGCCATATAAATAGTCCTCAATTTTTTTAGATCTTAAAATTATCCTCAGGGCACTCTACCCCTCCTTCACTCCACAAAAGAAAGACAAGCCTCTCTCCAAACTTTCCTTGGTCTCTTTTACAAAGTCTAGAACCCATCATCTTTGGTTCCACTATTTATAGAGCAATCTTGATAATCAACACCTTATTCAGCCATTAGGCATTCCTTATCCCTTAAGGCATCTTTCACATGAAGACACAACTCAAAAAAAACTTCATAAGTTAGGCATATCATCTATGGGTCACCCTTAAGGAACTACACCTATTAATAAGGCCCTTGTATCCCTTATAGGTCTCATGTGAACCCATTCACTCCTTTTAGCACTCCATCAAGAAAAATAAGAACACATGGCCACTTTAAAATACATGGGTCACTCCTAATGTCACCTTTGACATCCTCAAATGATCATAGTCAATTTATCTCATGTTTGCATATGCACAAATAACTCAAATAGAGACATTATACATAGGAACACCATTACTAAACAAATAATAAACTTTTTAATCATTGTTCATATTCTAGATAGATTGATCACACCTCTAAAATTCACATAGAGCATCCTCATGGAGTCTATAACACTCCCCAATAACAAATTAATCATGAGACATAGAAACAACATAAACACAAGCTCAATCATCCTTCTTGGGTCACTTGTAGAACACAATCAAACATACAGTCATCTTTGGAGCATCACAACTATGTCTGTATTCATTACTATATATTTAAATCAATATTACTATATGTGCCTTGGATTCCTTTACCAATTTTATTTTAAATATAATAAAAAATTTGACTTCTATCAAAATATATGGTCAAAATACACAGTTCTAGTTTTTCCATGTGTTAAATTCAAATATTTGAATAACAATGGTCACAGTTAACTTTGAACACAATGCTCCAATCTCATGAACTCTTAGCTTAGATAAAATATGTAATGTCAATATTTTATGATCTTTAACACATAATCACCAATGCTCAAATGTTAAACTTTAGTCACTTTGACCTCATTTTATACAATCTCAAAATTTTAACTCAACACACTCTATCGATATCTAGGGATCAAGTAGGTCTTTAGTAATCAATGTTCATCATTTGATCAATTTGTATGAATGCTCGATTGCCATTGGATCCTTATCCTACACCTTTGCTTATTAATTAAACATCATTCACGTATCCTCATCTTACTGCTTCCTAACTTCTTGGATCAATGCATACTATTGATCTTGCTCGAGCTTTCTTTAACACTTTCAAAAATGACTATGGGGACCCTTTCAATATGCCTAAGTAGACGTTTTTTCACCTCAATAACTTCTTCTACACTTACTCTCAAGATCTCAAACTTGGAACAAATGATCTCCTTACATAAGAGAATCTAACCATGTGACACACTAATCTTGTAACCCTCACACATGTGAGATATATTTCCATTAAAATTCCTTCTCAAAATCTTATATCACAAAGCCAACTATGTCAAAAACTAATTGAGAGGCCAACTTTGAGCATGCATAACTTTTATCATGATTCAATGCATGATCTTGAATTTAGTGTGAAAAATCTATGCATAAAATTAAACAAACCCATATGATCAATTTATCTTGGCACCTTCACATGTGAAAGATATAACACCATAAAAATGCTCACTCAACTCTTCTTGCCACATTGCAAAATTGGCTATGAAAAAACACAATCAAAGTGCTTGGGATCCCAACTTTACATATGCATATCTTTTAATGTGCTTCATCACATGATTTGAAAATTAACATAAATAAACTAATTCCAAAAATGAATGAACCCATATGATCATCTTCTCCTAAAATTTCTATGTGTGCAAGATATGTTGTCATCAACATGCTCACTCAATTCTTTCTGACCACGTTGTAAATTTTGCTAAGTATGGGAAAATAGTGAATTCTATCTTAAAAGCCAACTTTTCACCCTCATATCTTTGACTGAGCTTCTATGCATGACTTGAGATCTAACACATAAAAACTAGATACTAATTTGATAACAACCATATGACCAACTCTCCTTGACTCATTCCCATGTGGTAATGGTGACATCATCAAATTTCCTACTCGTATTTTTTGCCATTGGACACAAACTATTTAGATGAAAACTATGGACTACTAGATGAATTCCACATATGCACACAAGATCTCAAAACATAGATAATATCCCTAAACATCTCTATCCATGTCAATACTGAAGATCAACCAACCATAAATAAAGTACACTAGAATATACACATTGCACACTTTGTCATTATCACTTAGGCTATCAAAGCACTTCATCCACTTAATAGGACACATTCATGACAATACCATGATATCATCATGACAACTCTCTATAAATATCTCCCTTTATCAATGATGTCAACAACCATCATTTAAAGCAATATATAGCTCACCTTCTCTTTCTTCAAAAAATCCCACAACAGGTACTTTCTCCCCCTTTGACACAATGACAAAGTGGGCACCAACTAATTTTGAAGACCTAAAAATACTATAAAAAATAAGAAAGTTCCATCTTATAAAGATGATACAAACTCCCCCTTACCTTGAGCCTTCTTCAATTTTGCCTTGAAAACATCTTCTTTCTCCATGCCAATACTCTCTTCAATAAATCACTATAACCAATGAATAAATAACACACAAAACATATAAATCTGATGGAACAAATCAAAAAACATCTAAGAGGGAATCCCCCTAATAAATCTTAGCAATTTCACCTTCTAAGCATCTTTAGATCTCCACACACTATGAAGAATCATCACACATTCTAACTAGCCTTCTCTCTCAAGATACCATAAGGACCACCAACATAACTTCTTACAACTTACCAAATATGAATATTGGTCTCAATAAATTTGATAACTCACCTTTAAACACACATACCTTGATTGTTTGGATAAATTGAGCAAAAAACACTCTTCTTTAAACTAGGCATGTCTAGCCTCCTTGTAGCCCTACCTAGAACTTATAGAGCCCATAAATTTAAATAGACACATCTTCAAAACCTAAAAATATGGAGAACTCTCATATGTCCCCTCAAGCACTCAAATTTGAAACAATAATCTCATCTTCTACAACATACTTCTTTCACAAACCAACTATCTAATTAGGCCTCCAACTTGAATAACTTGAGAACCACAAACCTTAAAAACTCTATGAATCTTTATTTGACCACCCATTTGGCCCATTCAACATATTAAGAAGGATGAAACCTTAACTCATAAGGCAAACCACTTTTCTAGCAAAACCCAAAACCCTAGAATCTCAATATAAACAAGGTCAACACAACACCATCCAATCAACACATACTCTTGAAACATCTTACACATATAGATACACCCATCACACACCTCTGGTCCAAAAATTGAGCCTTCATACCTTTTGAAATATAGACTTCCTATAACCCATTTTAGGCCTACCTTTCCTTAAGAGAAAATAGAGAAAATCAAGAGCACTTAAAAAACCTCGATTGTCACATACATACCTTCACACCTCAAAAACACCTAGAGCACACCCAAAATAAAAGCATAGTTATTTTTTAGCACAAAACACTTCTTGACATTTTCATCAATGTATTAAGCCACTTGGAACCACCCAATCTGACTTTCTACTACAACTCCTTCATAAACCTCTAAAATAGGCTCATGAACTTGTTGCTCCCCCTTAAACAAAGACCTTCTCTTATTATCATTATCATCTTGAGAACACAAACATGCTTCTCTACTAAAAGGATTCTCTTAAGAAGCATAGAAAGATAAACCCTTTATACCTCAATTCTCTAGAACAAAAATAACTCCTCATATTCCTTCTCCTATTTGGTCATTTAATACTTATAGTTCTTCTTCTTCTTCTTTTTCCTGGGATAAACAACTTCCTCAACTACTAAAGCATTCTCCTTTTCTTATAGAATTAAATTGATAATACATGGAGATAACATAGATTCATTACATACCTTTCATCTAAATAATATTTATTATAGCTTGGATCCTCATCACTAGGTACTTTTTCAACAAGAGTAGGATGTTCACTTGGATTGATACATACCTTAGAACTAGCTTCAACTAGCACCTTGGTCTTTTATTTGAGCTTGATCTCTTCATTCTCAACATGAGCAGATAATGAGACCTCTTGGTAGTCTTTAACTTCTGAAGTATTCTCCACCATAACAAATAGGTTACTTGGATTTGCAGTCTCATCATGACTCACACTTTTCATCTTTGGCTCCATGTGTTAACATGTCTTTTTCATTTCATTCTAGGAGCTCGATTAAATATATTTTGACTTATAGACATTTTATTGTAGAACCTAGAAATGTGACCTCTCTATTCATAATTGTATCACACCATACATTTTGTAATAAAAGTATCTTGCCTTACCCTATTTGGACAAAAATTTACAATGTGTCCTATGTCATGACAAATAAAACAAACTCCCCTTTTTGAAGAGGAATCATTTTGTCTAAACTTATGTGGACAATGGTTTTCAAAGTGTCCCACATCAAGATAGTTAAAACACTTTATTTTTTTCACACCTTTTTATTTATGACCCCCATCATAGTCCCATGCAAATTAGTTTTTAGCAGGTCTCTTACACTCTCTAGCCTTATGACAAAATCAATTACATATATAATAGTAACCATTAAATCTTACATACCTCATAGAATTTTGCTATCTAATTTGATTTATCTTCACTTTGTTATCACCTTCAGTCCTTATCTAATTATTTATCTTCAAAGTATGATTGTCCTAGTTCACATTAGTCTTTATCTTGTCTTGCATTATATTCTTTTGTTCTTCTTCATATCCAAGACTAGTCTATCACTAGCATGCTTTTTACCACTCATCATATTGTCTAGATCACATGAGATATTTTCAAATCTCACAAATGAATTCACCTTACTAGATGTCTTTTCTAACTCAAATTTCAAAGACTTATTTTTAGAAACATACCTTGAACATTCTTCTTCTTCTTTAGCTTTTAGGCTTGTAGATAGAATTTCCAATCGATAACTAAGATGTTTGATCATATATTCATGATCCTTGGTGTCTTCATTTAATATTTATTCAAATACATTGAATTGATCCTCATATTCCTTGAACATAGATTTCATCTTCTTATTGATCTTCTTCTCAATATTTAGTTCTTCAAGAGCATTCATCAAAATAGTCTCACAGTCCACCTAATCTTCATCATCATTTGAATCACTCCAAGTAGACTCCTTCTAATGTGATCTACTTCTTTCCACAGCCATGAACAAGGCTTCATCCTTAGTAGTACCATTATCTTCATGATCATATTTTGAGTCACTTTCTTCACTCTCATTTGATGAGTTGTAATCTTCTTTTCTGTAAAGACTCTTCTTGTTTTAGTAGAACTTCCTTTTGTTGCTAAAATTTTTAAATCATTTCTTATTATGTTCATCTTGGCCTTCACCATGCTCTTCATCATCATTTTTCTCATGCTTATGAGGGCACTTCCAAGCAAAATGTCTTATCTCTCCACAATTGAAACATTTGAAGGGTAGTTTACCCTTATACTTCCTTGAGCTTGTGTTCAATTTCCTAGTAATCAAAGCAATTAATTCATCCTCATCAATATCATAAATATCATCCTCTTTAGATTTTTTACCTTGGAAATTATTCTCAGGCTTCATTTATGTCTTGAATTTAACTTGTTTCTTTAGTGGTATATCATCATTTATTCTCATCTCATATGTAGTAAGGGTACCACGTAATTGATCCATCTTTAACTGAGTAATATCATGACTCTCTTATATAGGAGATATTTTTGGATAAAACTTAAGATATAGAGACATTAATACCTTTTGGACTATTGTTTCCTCTTTAATATTCTCTCTAAGGCCTTTGATGATGTTCATAGTCTCATCAACTCTCTATAGAAAGGATGCCATAAAATCTTCTTCCTTCATCTTGAGACTTTCAAATTGTCTTCTATGATTCAATAATTTATCAAGCTTGACCTTTAAATATCCTTCAAAAATGATTTTTATTTTATCCCATATATCTTTAGCAAATGTATAATATATTACCTTAGTGTATTCAGTCTCTAAAAAACCACAATTGATAGCATTCATCACCTTGAAATTATTCTTAAACAACTTCTTGTCTGTAGCACTAAATGGAGGAGTAATAGGAGCAACATAACCATCCAGAATAGATTGTCATACACCAAACCCTAGGGACATAATATATGTCCTTATCCTTGCATTCCAAAAATAATAATTAGATATATTAAATGTTGGTTCTTTCTTAGTAGAGAAATCTCCTTGATGACTACCCATATTCTACATTGGATCACCTTTAAGCTATTAAGCCTTTACCAAAGGACCTTATCTGATACCAATTTTTAGAGGTAAAATAACTAAGAATGGGTGGTGAATTAGTGAGATTAAATAATCCAATCTAAATTTTGATCTTTGCAAACACTCAATCATTTAACATAAGCATTCAAGAAGCATACACAAAATTAACATCAATGAGTAAGAGATACAATGCAAGATCAATCACATGACACATGACATACATGGGAAACCCTCTTGGGGGAGAAAACCCACTAGAAAATGTAATTGAAATACTATATTATAGTAACAAGATCTAATTTATACCATCTAAAAATTATCAAGGGACTACAATCCCTATTTAGTGAGACTATAATCCCACAAGGTGATGTCACACCTATCTAGCTAAGCTACAATAATAATACCTTTTAGTAAGCTATACCTTGCAAGAAGGATATAACCAATTTAGATGATATCATGCCACAACAAAACCTATGAACATATCCACCTCTAAACAAATGTCAACAATACTTTATGATAATTGCACTCAAATAATAATTGCACTATTCTACCAACAAAATTATGACCAACATGTCACACAAATAGTCCTCAATCTATTTTGATCTTCAACTCATCCTTAGGGTACTCTACCCTTCCTTCACTCCATTAAAAAAAACATAAACCTCTCTCCAAACTTTCCTTAGTATCATTTACAAATTCTAGAACTCATCATCTTTGGTTCCACTATTTATAGAGCAATTTTTATAATCAACACCTTAGTCGGCCATTAGGCATGCCTTATCCCTTAAGGCATCTTTCACATGAAGACACAGCTCAAAAAAATCTTCATAAGTTGGACATAGAATCTATGGGTCACCCTTAATTAACTACACCTATTAATAAGGCCCTTGTATCCCTTATAGGTCTCATGTGAACCCATTCACTCCTTTTAACACTCCATCGAGAAAAAAAAGAACATAGGACCACTTTAAAATACATGGGTTACTCCCTATGTCCCATTTGACATCTTCAAATGATCATAGTCAATTTAGCTCGCCTTTTCATATGCACAAACAACTCAAATAGAGACCTTATACACATGAACACCATTACCAAACAAATATTCAACTTTTTAAGCATTTTTCATATTCAAGATAGATTGATCACACCTTCAAAATTCACATAGAGTATCCACATGGATTCTATAACAATCCACAATAAAAAATTCATCACAAGATATAGAAATAAAATCAACACAATCTCAAACATCCTTCTTGGGTCAATTGCATAACACAGTCAAACATACAGTCATCTTTGGAGCATCACAACTATGTCTATATTCATTGCTAGATGTTTAAATCAATATTTATATATGTTCCTTGGATTCATTTACTAATTTGGTTTTTAATACAATAAAAATTTTGACTTATATAAAAAATATATGGTCAAAATATATAGCTCTAGTTTTTTTATGTGTTAAATTCAAATATTTGAATAGCAATGGTCGCAGTTAACCTTCGAACACAATGCTCGAATCTCATGAACTCTTAGCTTAGATCAAATATGCACTATCAGTATTTTATGATCTTTAACTCATAAACACCAATGCTTAGATGTTAAAATTTAGTCCCTTTGACCTTATCTCATGCAATCTCAAAAATTTGACTCAATTCACTCTATCGATATCTATGGATCAAGTAGGTCTTTAGTAATCAATGCTCATCATTCGATCAATATATATAAATGCTTGATTGCCATTGGATCCTTATCCTATACTTTTAATTAGTAATTAAACATCATTAACCTATCCTCATCTCATGTCTTATTGACTTCTTAGATCAATTCATACTATTGATCTTGCTCAAAATTTCTTTAACACTTTCAAAAATGACTAAGTATGGGGACCCTTTCAATATGCCTACGTAGCCATTTTTTCACCTCAATAACTTCTTCTGCACTTACTCTCAAGATCTTAAACTTGGACCAAATGATCTCCTTACATAAGAGAATTTAACCATGTGACACACTAATCTTATAAACCTCACACATGTGAGATATAATTCCATTAGCATGCCTTCTCAAAATCTTCTATCACAAAGCCAACTATGTCAAAACCTACCTGAGAGGCCAACTTTGAGCATGCATAGCTTTTATCCACACATGATCTTGAATTTAGTCTAAATAATCTATGATAAAAACTAAATAAACCCATATGATCAATTTCTCTTGACACCTTCACATGTGTAAGATATAACACCATAAAAATGCTCACTCGACTCTTCTTGCCACATTGCAAAATGGGCTATGGAAAAACATAGTCAAACTTCCTAGGATCCCAACTTACATATGAATCTATTTTAATTTGCTTCATCACATGATTTGAAAATTAACAAACCCATATGATCATCTTCTCCTTAAATGTCCACATGTGTGAGATATTCCATCATCAACATGCTTACTCAACTCTTTCTGACCACATTGCAAATTTGGCTAAGTATGGGAAAACAGTGAATTCTATCTTAGAATCCAAATTTTCACCCTCATATATTTAACCAAGATTTTATGTATGACTTGATATTTGAAACATAAAAAATAGATACTAATTTGATAACAACCATATGACCAACTCCCCTTGACTCATTCCCATGTGGTAATGGTGACATCATCAAACTACCCACTCAAAATTTTTTTGCCATTGAACCCAAACTATCTAGATGAAAACTATGGACTACCATATGAACTTCACTTATACACATAAGATCTCAAATCATGTATAAAATATTAGGGACCTATTACATATTCTCAAATCACCATACTCATCTTTGAACATATCTAGCTATGTCAATATTGAAGATCAACCAACTATAAATACAGCACACTAGAACAAGCACATTGCACACTTTATCATTGTCATTTAGTATCAAATTACTTCATCCACTTAATAGGATACCTCCATGATAACACCATGACATCATCATGACAAATATCCAACACTTATGTTCAAACATTCTTGTACCTACTTGAATCTTGATTATTCATATCTTGATTTTAAGTTGGGTTCATTTATGTTTTTGTTTTTATCTTTGTTTTTGTTTTTGTTTTAAATGTAAATAGTTGTAACTCTAGTTTTGGTCATTTATACCATTATATTTAGCTATAGGTACTCACATTTGAATCATTTCTGCATAATTAAAATTCCATGTCCTCATAAGTTCTTCATGCTTATAATTCCTAATTTCTCTTACTATAGCAAGCACTTTGTGTATACATAGAATATTTTTAAATATTATCAAATACTCATGCTTTACATCTTACATGAACCCATCAAGATTTAATTTATTTGAGTTCATGACTTAAAAGTTAAACTAGGAAAGGGGTGGGTAGACCATTGGCGATTTTCAAGATTATTGTCCCTTAATGCCACATTATTACCAATCCAACCAGCTCCTCAAACCATTCCCTAAGTTATTACTCCTTTGCACACTCATCTAGTCTTTTCCCACTTTCCATCCCTCTTTTCCTCACCTTAATTCCCTTTTATTATTTGGCTATATAGGGTCAATTGGGTTGACCTTGTATAGTTTTAGGGTATTTTTCACCTAGGAGTTAGTTGACCTTTAATAGACCTAGCTCATGACCTAGTAAAATATTGACCAAAATTGTGCTAGGTTGACTGGGTTGACCCTATTGAACAACATTTTTATAAGTTCTTAGAATCAAATCTACCTATAAACACAAGGTCATTTCATCATTATTTCAATATGCAATCAAGATTTATTCAATCATAATTCTTTACAATCTGCTCTTCTACCATTCTACTTGAGGAGTCTTAGCTTACGATTTCTACTTGGAGCATCTAGTATTGTGGATAAGTATTAGATGTTTTGGCCTTTCTTAATGATCCTTACAAAACACAACCTCTTATAAATCCCCATTGGCCAAGGGAGAGATTGAGTCTTGATGGGTTCACATTTAGGTAAATATTCTCTAACTTTGCTTCTCTCTTTAGTCGATAGAAGTAGCATAATTATTTGCTTTGAATAATATTACTCTTCATATTCCATATATTAGGGTCTTTCTCATACTTATCTAAATTAAGATTCTCTTATACATGTTTTGATTATTTACTAACCCTTTACTTTTTGCCACAATATTTGGTGGGCACTAGATTAGATTTACTTTTCTTGTTATTAGATTAGGTGAAATATCAAAACCTAAGACCCCTTTAGGGTTATTGCATGATTGTGTTATACTGGAGGCTTTGGAACCCTCCTTAGCATGGTTTCTTATGATAAATGATCCACTAATTAGGTCTAGTGGATTCACATATTGTTCATGTTCCCTCTTAACAAATGTGTTCCCAATCAAAAGTGTAGGTATGTTCTATCTTCTCCAAGTTAGGATTGATTTATAGACATGATGCATTTATAATTGCATACATTCTAGTGAACCTAATATGAATTAACCCTTTCAAAAAAAATTCACTTATTTTTAATTATTTTATCATTATTTTTATCATATATTTTCCATGTTGGGTCAACTGCATCGATAAAGTTCTAACTTCTATGCACAAGTTTAACACATAGTCGCATCCATAAGACTCTATGTTTTTATATGTAGGTTATCTTTAGGTACAAGTTACTGGATCGACCCAATCAACCTAGTATAATTTTTTATAATTTTAGACATACATTCCAAAGTACTAGGTTGACCCAATTGACCTTGTACATTTAAGGCACTTAGCAACAGGCTTTTGCAAAGCTAGATCGACCTAGTCGACCCTATTAGCAATATTTTTAGGCATTTATCAAGGCTCTTTGACAATAATCTCATTTCTCTACATGTTCAGACTCACCAAGGTTCCTTTCTCTCTTTCCTTATAGTCTTTCTTTTCATAGTTTGTAGTCTTTAAAAATACCTATGTATAGTCAACTAAATCGACCCTATCAACCTAGTTCTGCATTTTATGTGCTATCTAGATAACTAGGTTGACTCTATTGACTATTTTCATTTTTATACCTTTTATTCCATAATATAGAGGTGACACTATCAACCTTATTATGTATTCTATAGATACATCATTGACTGCATCGACACTATACTATGTTTTAAATTTAGAATTAACCTTTATATGCTATTAATTAGCTCATACTTTCATTCCTTATTTCTTGCATGATTAGAATAGATCACATAGTCTAATTATGTGGTTTTTAAATTTACCATTTAGTTTCACTATTTTCTATTTTATGCACAGATGACCAATTTACAAAATCTTAAACAAGCACTTTAAAAATTGTGTACCCAAGGCCTACCTACTTGTATTTCATCATCAAGGGGGAAGTTGACTTCATTTTCTAGCCAAGTATAAACACATTATTAATGTTATATTATATATAAGCACCTAACACCCTTATCACTATGGTGTGTGAAGTGAGGGGTAGATCCCAATACCAATCTTGTACCATTGCCAATATAGATCTTTTTAAGCCTAAATGTTCTAAAACTATCCTTAGATTAATTTCTAATTCCTTAATTACAGCCAACTTCCTATCACATTTAAAATCATATTATAAATAATATTTAGGCTGACCATCTAGTTAGCTTTTACTTCCAAGTTGATTGCTTGATCTTTGCTCAATTATATGGTGTATTATAAAAACTTGCATTAGCCAACATTGGTACAAGGTTTTGTGTTGTGTGATTCAATTAGATCACCCTTATTTATCCAATTTATTATTTGTTTCCTTTAAAATCTTAGTTTTAAAAGTATTTGCAAAATTATTTTTAGTACATAGTAATTTCAGTTGACACAGTCTGTTATAGACTATCTAATTTTCCCTATCTATTATGTTAGGTTGACCCAGTCAACCTTGTATGCTTTTCCATCCTTTGTTTATTTTTATAGGTTGACCTATTTGACCTTGTACTATTTATCACCTTCCCTATTTTTTGATCTAATTCACTATCTTTCCTTGTTAGCATTATATTCATTTCTTTCTAGTTATAATGAAGTCTCCTATCAAAATATTATTAGATAGCTTGAATCCATTTAGATACTATATGGGATGTTCATTCCTCTCTCTTTTCCTCCCAATAACACCATCACTCTTGGGTCACCTTTTCCCCTCCTTCATATATCACTTATAACATGGTGTAAATCATACCTCAAAATAAAGTTGATGGATATGATCTTTTCTATACCTACTAGGATACTTCTCATCTCCAAAATTTTCAAACTAATGTGGGAGAAATTAACATAATTTTAGTCAATAATACCACTAATAATCCATGTTCTACTAATCCTCCCCCTAACACTAATTTGGGGAATTATCCTACCAACACCAACCCACCTCCTAATACAACTCAACTTCTTGCCCAAGTTATTTAGAAAATGAACATAATGAAAAATTCTAATACCAATCAAATGATTAAAATTCAACAACATTTGATTAATATGGCTAATAAACCTTTTATTATTCATCCTCAAACTAATCCAAATTACATTCCTCCACCTCTTAGAGATGCCTCTGACAATGTTATTCCTCAACCCATAATGAATAACAAGATTTTAAAACTATTCAAAATGATCCTTTAGCTCCCTTCATTATGTCCATTTATATTTGTAACATATCTTCAACTACCAAATATTATGGTACTAAAGACCCTACCTCATTTCTTAAAGCCTTTGGCAATCTTTACAAAGAGTGGATCCAAACTAACACCTTTGCCACAAATAAACTCTTAATCAAAACCTTCACTGGTGATGGATTATAATGGTACAACCAATTAATTGAACATTCTATTTAGCAACTTGAAGATTTGATCAATCCCTTAGTTAAAGAGTTTCAACACAATGATCTTCCTAAAAATTGTCTTTGCCACTTCATCTATGCTAAGCAATATCCTACTGAATCAACTCATGATTTTATCAAAAGATGGAAATCTTTGGCCCATAAAACCAACCATAACATGATTGATGATAACTTGTTGAAACTCTTTGTCACTAATTTGACTCCTCTCTAATATAAGGTTCAAACCTTTGATCCCCAAATAATTAATGAAGGTTTTGACCAATCTAAACATCAAGACTTTCTCATGAAGCAATTTGAAATTAATCCTAAACTCTTAAAAGGATATTTTCAAACATTTACCAATGCTATCACTAGTAATAATCTACAAACCAAACTAAGGGTTGCCAAAACTAATATACCTTCATCTTCTCAGACACCTCTCTTGGTGAATCAAATGAAACAACTCTTACCACCCTCTAAACGTTTCACTTATCCTGACAATCCTCCTAAGTGGTATGACCCTAATCTATTTTATTGGACCCATAATAACATTAGTAATTCCCATGAATCTTGTAGAGGGATCACTAAATTTTTTATCTCTTATATGCTTGGTGATTCATTTAATCATGAAGCCATGATCAACCTTCATCATCAAGAGTACACCATTGGTTCTCAAAAGTGATAAACTTCCAAAGATTCTACCTCAAATTATCAAAAATGTTTTTCTACAAACACTAATAAATAAATACCAAGGATGGGTGTGATTTTTATGTTGATTATGACGAATATCATAAAAAATCTTAATATGTTAACACTGCTAAGGTTAATTTTCATCATAATCTATCTCACAAAGATCCTATTACCAAGCCCAAGAAGCCATCTTTAAAAGAACAACTTCTTAAAAGATAATACCACCACTAATCTTACTTTGAAATCCCATGAGGAACTACCTCCTCCTTATGATCCTCCAACCACATCTATTCCTTACAAATCTACTTTACTTTCTAAACCTTGGCCTATTTCTTCTAAATCTCATTAGATCTTTATTGAAGAACTCAACTCTATGAGTTGCAAGATTCCACTTATGGATTTGATTTTTACTTCTCCCTATAATAGCAATTTCCTTATGTAACAACTCTAAGAAATCAAAGATCCATCTTCTATTGATGAAGAACCACCTTCTATTGAAACTCAACCTACCAGCGCCAATACCATTGAAACTATGTGTCCTTTTTACAAACCTTACATTAAATTTCTTAAAGGGGACATGATCAATGATGAAATTCTTTTTCATGTTGATGATCCACCACATTTCATTAAAATATCCATTAATACCACCCTTGTCTGTAAAGTTCTAGTTGATTAAGGCTCTAGTATTAATGTGACATATTTCTGGCTAATATAAAAACTTGGTTATAACAAAAATCATATTAAGTAAACTTGTTTTACCTATCATGGTTTTGATAAGACAAATCAAAATCCATTTAGTTGCATTTGGCTTATATTAACCATTGGACCTAAAATAGTTTGGATTAAGATTATGGTCCTTGATTTACCCTTATCTTATAACATACTCCTTGGTCACCTATGGAATCATATAATGAGGGACATTTCTTCTTCCGATAGCCAATGTATTAAATTCTTACATAATGGAAAGTGATATAAGCATGAGGCCAATCCAAACCCATGGAAATTTCATCTTTCTAATCTTAAATCACAATATCATATTCTTACAATTCCTAAGCTCAATAGTTCTCTTTTACGCAAGTTCATTAGCATGAATCCTAATTTACAAGTTACTCTTGTAGATTCTAATGATGATGAACCCAATTATTTGTAACATACTTGCAATACTACCAAGCTATCGCCATACATTTCATAGTGGCTTCCTCCTTATTTATTACCAAGAGATAGTACTATTCCTCTTATTAATGATATTACCAATTTTTTCCCTCCATGTAATGCTAAAGAGCCTTCTTTACCAGAAGATGCCTTCACTTGTAATGATTTTAGAGTGGCCAAATTATTTCAATATCCTCTCATCATTTCTCCTCATACATATAGTAATATTAGGATTTCACTTTTGAAACACCCCTGACTCTCAAGCATGTACATTTTTTCCAACATATGATGATAATTATATAATGGCCCAAGTTCAATCTCAAGACTTGGATGTCTAGCACTAGTAGAAAACCTTAGCCCAAATTCATGATTTTAATTGAGATATCCATACGATTTTTATAGATCATAACTTATATCTTCAAATTTATGTTCCTCTTACCAATTATCTACTTCTTGATACTCCTTGGGTGGTAGAGAAAATTATACCTTCTGAATCTCCAAAAATTTCAACATCTCCTTTACCACATATTGATCCAATCATTGCTTCTAATCCTTATCCCATAACTGAAACCATTAACACTCCAATCCTTTCTGATCCATCTACCTCTCCTACTCTTGAGATCACACTCGATGCCAAGGAAATTGATGTCTATCAAATACATTCTAAGTATGATCACCATGGTAATAAAATTATATACCTTTAAGTATATTTTGAGTATTATGGTCCTCTTACTACCTTTCCTAATGATGAATCTATTCTTAAAATACTTCATGACTAAGAACTGCAACTTCCTCAGCAACATCATAAACTTGGGAATTTTAAAACTAAAACTCTTTGTCTCAAAAACTTCATTGCTAGCATTGATTCCAAATCTAATCCAATATTTTATTTACCTAATGCACCATATCACTTTCAATATGGAAATTCCATGCTTATTAAAGAAACCACTAAAATTAAATATGGTACTCCATCTTGTCCTCAACCAATTACTACCTCTTGTGAACTCTCACCTATCGAACATGATAATTTCAGCTTATTCTTTGATAATTATCATGAGTTTTTTGCTTAGCCTTATGAGGACATGCCTAATATTGACCCTAGAATTATGGCACATAACATTATTACTTATTCTAATGATAAACCTATGTATCAAAATCAAAGGAAATTTACACCCAAGGTTTCCACCTTATGTCACAATAAAATCATCAAATTACTCGATGTTAAATTTATCAAAAAAGTGGATTATTTTGAATGGGTTTCTAACATTTTTCCCATTTGGAAAAAGGTCACTATGGTCATTCACATTGATATTTATTTTCACAATCTTAACCTCACTTTTCCCAAGGACAAATTTCCTTTACTTTTGATAGATGCCATCATTAATTCCATAACTGGTTACGAAATGTTCTCTTATAGATAGCTTCTCAAGATACAATCAGATTCACATTTCCCCCAAGGACCAACATAATACTAATTTCACCATGAAATAGGGCACCTATTATTATGTCAAAATGCCTTTCAACCTCAAAAATTCTAGAGCCACTTGCCAACGAGTGATGAATCACATCTTCTATTATCTTATTCACAAATTTTTTTAAATCTCTATGGATGACCTCATTGTTAAATCCAAAATTCATAAGACTCATCTCTCAAATCTTGCTATCATCTTTGACCACCTTCTTAAATAAAAGGTTAGACTCGATCCTTAAAAATGTGTCTTTGGTGTAACATATAGAAAATTTTTAGGTTTCCTAGTCTCTCCATGGCATCAATGTTGACCCTACTAAGATTAGTGATATCATCAACATTCACATTCCTCATTCTATTCCTAACATTCATACATATTTAGGAAAACTTGGGGCAATCAGATGATTCATCCCCAAAATGTCTTATCACATCAACTCCATTAATTCTAATCTAAAAAAAGGTACTACTATAGAATGGATGAACCTTTGTCAAAAATATTTTGATAACATGAAAGAGTAATTACTTCACCCACATACACTTTATCCTCCTTCCAATGATCAACCCTTGATTTTATATACTTCTTCCACACCCATATCAGTTGGGTCAATGCTTTCCCAACATGATGATACCAAAAGAGAGTATGATATCTACTACATTAGTCAAGGCTTCATCGATTATGAAACATGTTATACCAAAATTTAAGATGATTGCCTCACCATATATTTCATAGCTAAAAGGCTTTTTCATTACATGATTTATCAGACTACTTATGTCATCATTCATTTTGACCACCCTTCATCATTTCTTCTCCCAAGCCTTTCTTCTTGGAGATAGAATTGGCAAATGGATGGTCCTTCTTATGGAATTTTATCTCTGAATCATCACTCAAAAAGTTGTTAAACAACAAGTCATAACTAATCAAATTACCACATCTCCCATTCTAGCTACTTCTCCCCTTCAAAATAGTCTTCTAGATGATAATATCCTCTATATTAAAGTTCTTAATCAAGCTATTTATCTTAAGAATTGTTTTCATATTTTTATCACTGATCTTGAAGAAATAATCTTGATGAATCTGCTATTTCCTCCAATATTACTAAAACTAAAGCATTTATCGAGGAGATTCCTAAAATTAATGTTGACTTGCATGAAGATACATGGACCCTTCACATTGATGGTGCTAAATGAATTTAAGGAGCTGGGGTAGGTTACATTCTCATAAGTCTTCTTGGATTCACATTTAATGTCACCAATAATATGGATGAGTACAAATCCTTAATCTTAAGTATGAGAGCTGATATTGATTTAGACATTCAATATTTGCATGATTTAGGTAATTCTTAGCATATTTACCACCAAGTCAATGGTGATTATCAATGCAAAAGAAAAAATATCATTACTTATCTTCAAATTAAAACCAATCTCCCTAAGTATTTCATCTCTTTCACTATTGATCCTATTCTTAGAGATCAAAATACTATTGTTGATTACAACACCTCTTCAGCATCTCTCTTTCATCTACACCAAGTTATTTATGATCCTACATTTATTATATAAATAATAAAATTTACATCTTCAACTCAACCACCAGATTCACTAATCTTCCACATTGAGGATGTTACCATTTGATAAATCCCATGGTAAAAATATAATATTAAATTATTAGAACATCAAACTTAGACTCTCATAAAAAGACACATATTCATAAATAATATTTCAAATATGTATTTCAGCACAACATTCTTTATTATCATAATGTTAAAGGTACCTTGCTCTATTGTCTTATAAAATATGATGTCTCTCCTCTTCTTGAATAATCATATGGGGGTATTTATAGTGGCCACTATAACAGACATGCTACAACTCACAAATGCCTACATATGGGCTATTTGTGGCCTACTCTTGAAAATGATGTAATCTAATTCACTAAAAAGTGTACTCCTTGTCAACTTCATGATCATCTAATTCATTCACCTCTATTAAAACTTCAAACTATTGAATCTCCTTGGCCATTTTACACATGGAGATTTGATTTCATTAGCAAATTACCTTGCTCATAGGATGGGCATGTCTTTATCATCACTGCTACTAAATATTTTACCAAATGGGTTGAAGCCATGCCCCTTGTTAATGTCACCAATCCTATCATTTGCAAATTTATTCTTAATTAAATCATTTACCACTTTGGTGTTCTTCATTCCATCATTTTAGACAATGGTGGTAACTTAAAAAATAAACATGTTAAATAACTTTGTGTTAAAATTCAAGATTAATCACAAATTTTCCATGCCTTATCATCTATAATGTAATGGTCAAGCTGAGGCCACTAAAAAAAATTTCAATACAATCCTCCAAAAAATAATTCATGAAACCTATACGGATTGGCATCTTCATCTTTACCCTACTCTTTGGGCCTATTAGAGTAGAATACATACTACCACTAGGGTAACACCATTCTCTCTAGTTTATACTTTTGATTCAGTTCTTCCATTAGAATTTGAGATTCCCTCTCTTTATATATCTCTTCACTATATCATACCCAATGAATAATTGCATAAATGTCATTTGCATGCCCTTGATCTCCTCAATGAATGTCATCTTTTTGATTTGAAACATAACCACCAATACAAGGCTCATATTACCAAACAACATAACAAACATGTTAAAATTCACACATTTAATGTTGGTGATCTTGTCCTTAAATAATATTTAATCCATGATAAAAAGGTAAATATGCCCAAAAATGGTGTGTTCCCTATTTAGTCAAAGATATTCTTTGTCTAATTACCTATTGCCTTCAAACTAATGAAGGCTATGTTTTCAAAGATCCCACAAATGAATAATTCCTTAAAAAATACTTTGTCTAACACATTTCTTTATTTTCATGCTTTTTATATCTATCTATCTAAAATCTTTTTACAGGATACTTACACAAGTCTTTCCCTCTGCAACAATTCTTTCTTCTTTTACAATCCTTTATTCATTCCTTTTTGGTCTTTTGGTTTCCCCTTTGTCTCATGAGTTGTATTGTAAAACCACAAATAGAACCTATTCTTCCTCATGATATACCATAGTCTTCTTTATTTTCATATTTTTTACACACGTTTTGGCATCCCTTAGATTTTTATTTTATGAGTTGAATTGTAAGATCATGGATAAGACCTGCCCTTCCTCACAAAATACCATATTTATTATCCCATTTATTTTTTCAATGCTTTTTGGTACCCTTGTGGGTTTTTCTTTTATGAGTTTCAGTGTAAGACCATGGATAGGACCTAGACTTCATCATAAAATCACCATCTTGTTATTCCTTTGATAAGAAAATAAAGTATTTGATCCTTGTTCTCAAATTTTTCTTTTGTTTCTTTTGATAGATGTAATTTTCACAACAATATATGTTAGCATGATTTCATTCATTTCCCTTACTCTTATGATAAGGAATCACACTTTACTATCATTATATCCCTTTTTCACACTTTGTCACATTTTTTACATTTTGAAGCAATTCAAATTATTCCATGTGTTACTCTTGATTTCCCTACCTTTCACTCCACATTAAATACAACAAGGTCAAAGTAAAGATAGTACTTTTATTTTACTTAGATTTATGAGACTCTTTGACACCATCTCTCTCAAGTTATCTCTCTTAGAAACCAAATTTTAAGTATTCAAATGAAAGTCATATTTAGAACCCATGTTTAGTTTTCCAAATCTGTATGGAGGAGGAATAGAAAAACCCATCAATAAATTTAAAATAATGATATACAAAAAGGAAACATATAAATTTCAAAAGTCAAAATCACACCAAAGCTCATCTCCTATCTCTAATCAAAGCTTAGATTCCATAGTTGGCCTCACATAGAGTCAAGGTCCTTTAGGGTGTGGTACACCAGTAGATTGGAATAAGACAATTCAACAAACTCTATGGTGCTACCAACTTCCTCATGAAAGTACCTTATATTTTTAGAAGACTAATGGATCTATAAGGGGTCCTAAGCAATGGGGAACACATTGTGTGAATCTAAGTCAATTTTAATTTTCATGCATGTAGCCTTCATGGGATGATCTATATACTTCATTTTTTGACCTAAGACTTGTGTGACAAAGATCAGTTCTTCAGAGTCCTTAAGGTTGAAAGTCTTGTTATTTTGATAAACCTAATTTGAGTGTTTTGACTTTGAAAAATAGTTCCTCTACCTTGGTTTTTCCTTAATTCTCCTTGCCACCCATTTTATTTCCCCCATTGATAGGCAAATAGTGATTCCAAGTCAATTTTCCCTTCTCTATATTCCCTTCTTCTTCACCTCTTAAAAACATTATATCACTATTTTTTTTCAATTTTATCTATCCTTAAAACAAAACATGTTTGAGCAATTGTGGATTACTTTATTTACACCATAGATTTACATTCCTAGACTTGTTTTGATTCCTTTTACCATTTTTCATTTGTTGAACCATCTTATTATTATAGACACCTAAGTTTGTACCCTTTTTCTATTGTTGAGTGAGGTTGGCTTGTTACTTCTCATTCAACAATATTGTTTTCCCTTTTTATGCACCTTTTTCCATTGTTGAGTGCAATAAAGATTGTTACTTCTCACTCATCAATGTTGTTTTACCATTTTTGTTTATGCTTTACATTGATGCTTGATTACCATATTTTTTAACACGTATCCCTGGTTTGACTTGGTGAGTTTGCCTTTCTTACTTAAAGTTTACTTGTTTAAGTTTTTTTATCTTTATTAGCCTTGGCTTTTTGGTTATCCAATTTAATCTTATTTTTTACTTGGTCATTTGGTCTAACATAGCACTTATCACCCCAAATTTACAAATTCTAAGTATGTCTTATCCTTATAGCACTAGTTATTTTCAATTTATGTTTGTTTGTTTTTTCTCTTTAATTTTATAATCTTGGGTTTTTCAAAATTAATATATGCACCCTACATAATTGAAACTAACAACACAGTAGAAAACCATCCAATGATAAAGGTAAGTCAAGGTACACATCACATTTAATTTTTAGTTATTTCTTTTTATTTTAGTTTATTTTTGTTATTTTATGCTTTAAAATACTAAACTTTGTTTAGCATCAACATTATGTGTTCTTATGTTCTTTCTCAAAGCACCATCCCCTATTACACCTTAGTGGCATGTGATGAGATTCAAGTGGGGAATATGCATACACATTATATTTTAACTTTTATCAAATATTGATGTTGTACATTTTACAAGAACCCATCAAGACTCAATATATTTGAGTGCATACCTTAAAGGGTGCATCAAGAAAGGGGTGGGTAGACCAGTAGTGCTTCACAGGATTATTGTCCCTTATTGACACATTATTACCAATCCAACCAACTCCTAAAACCATTCCCTAATCTATTACTCCTCCTTTTCACACTCTTCCAGTCTTTTCTCACTTTCCATCCCTCATTTACTCACCTTAAGTCTCTTTTTTTAGTCAGTTGTATAGGATCTACCCACTCGACCCTAGATAGTTTTAGGGTATTTTTCACATAGGAGCTATTTGACCTTTGGTTGACCTAGCTCATGACCTAATTAATTATTGACTAAAATGATGCTAGGTCGATTAGGTCAACCCTATTGGTCAACATTTTTGAAAGGAATTAGGGTTAAATTTTCCTATAAATAAAAGATCATTTCATAAGTATTTCAATATGAAATCAATATTTATCATTCTCTTGTGCTTCTTTACAATCTGCTCTTTGACCCTTCTACTTGAGGACTCTTAGCTTAGGGTTTCTGCTTGGATAATCTAGTCTTGTGGATAAGTCTTAGATGATTTATCCTTTCTTAGTGATCCTTAAAAACCATAAAAACCTATTTCAAATCCCTATTGGCCAAGGGAGAGATTGAGTCTTGACAGGTTCACATTTAGATAAGTATTCTTTATCTTTGCTTCTCTCTTTAGTAGATATAAGTAATATAAGTATTGGATTTGAATAATATTACTCTTCATATTCCATGTATTAGGGTCTTACTCATACTGAGCTTAATTGAGATTCTCTTATACATGTTTTAATTATGTAATAAACCTTTACTTTGTGCCATAAGCTTTGGTGGACACTAGATTAATTTTACTTTTTTGTTATTATATTAGGTGAAATATCAAAACCTAGGACCCCCTTAGGGTTATTGTGTGATTGTGTTAGACTGGAGGCTTTAGAACCATATTTGGCATGGTGTATTGTGATAATTGATCCCCTAAGTGGTCATGCTCCTACTTAACAAATGTGTTTCCAATTGAAAGTATAGGTATGCTCTATCTTCTTTGAGTTATGATTGATTTATAAACATGATTAATTTTTGATTACATAGAATTTGTGCTTTAGATTCAAGTATTAACATAAAAATAAATAAAATGAACAAATCTCAATATTACCATGCATAAAATAGGCTCAATAGGTTTAACACTCTAACTCTTTGCTTAGACATGCATCTCTTAGCATACATCATGAGTATAATCACATAATTGGTTAATTTTCATCATCCCTTATTCCATTCTCTCCCAATTCAAGGTGAACTACATTGGATTGAGGTCCATTTGGAATATGTAGGTAGTGCTTGGATACATGATGTATCTTGGGTGAGCTCAATCATCTTCATTTTTATTTTCATCTCTTTCATTACTTTTTGCATCCTCGTATACCTAGTTTTTATGGCATTTGCAGCCATTCAACCATCACATATATGTTTATGCCCTCTCATTTTTAATATATATAATAAGTTATCTCCTTGATTTATTAATTATAAAATTTCCCATGTTGGGGAATAACATTTTAATTTACCATAAGAATCAAATCAAACTTACAAGGGCAAGCCATTCTTTATCAGTGATCAAAATCTGCCCTACTAGGGCAAAATTGCTTATCATGATAATATTTACTCTACTAGAGAAAATTATTATTTATTATATATTTGGAGACCATATTATAATTTTATTTTAATTTTAATCTTTCCACACTTTTTCTCATGATAGCAATGTTTTAGTGTGCAACTTGTCTCAGGATTGATCAATTCTAAAGTGCATAGCTTGAAACCTAGTTTTGGGTGTGTTCAAAGTGTGTTTCTTATATTTTTGGATTGTATATTTCCCTTCCCCATATATTTAGGGCCCATTTTATTATAATTATATTTGGATCATTGATGTAATTAATGTGTGTAAGCCTTACCTCATCTGGACTTAATTTGTCCCACAAGTTAATCTTGATTTCTCTCTCTTTTCGAGAGTCCATCATTCTCTTTCATCCTAGTATGTCCTCTCGAGGGGGCATCATGGATAATTCCCATTTTATTATTGATAATTATTTTCTTTGAAAATATGTTGCTTTACCTGAATGTCTCACTATGCCTTCTAAAATAGGGGGAAAATGTAGACATCCAATTCCTAACACCATTTGTGTTGAAAATGTCAATTTTACTCAAATTGTAGTCAAATGCACAATTTAGACTAAAATAACTTAAACATGATAAATGTTTTAAGATTGTTTTATAAAAGTGTTGATTTAGGCTAATGTGTCCCTAAATGGGGTAGTGCATTTTATGTGATTCCTAACTTTTCTTAAAATATTTCAAATCAAAATGATAATTTTGCATTTTGGTGCTCTAGATCACTCTTTTCTTCTAATTTGTTAGTACACATCATGTACCTTTGTTATTTTGTGTTTACAACATCCTAAATGGGATAACAGTCCATACACATCTAAAATTGCCTTCTAATTCCTCTCGAGTCAAATTACGACCCAATAATATGACTTTTTGACCATTTTGATTAATTGTGCACCAGTTTTTAAAGAATTTCACTAAAATTGATTAATATTACTCAGGTAAATTAAACCATATTGTGAGATTAAGAATTCTATGGAAAAAATTAAATATTTATTTATTTAAAATTGATTATGAATATCTGCATCACCTAATGACATGATTAATGGGGTGGCATACATAAGCTATAAATGTAACAACTATCAGGTTATGGGCACCCATGCCTAATTAATGCCTCTTTCTCCCAAATATTTATGAGGATATTTATAGATTTATTATGAAATATTAGATTAATTCATGGCCACATATCTCAATCTTGAGATATAATGTCATGGTTGATTTTGACCCATTTGAAAAATCTATAAATATAAGGGCATAGAACATCATTTTTAAGTTTAAATTGTGTAAACTTATAATGCAAGATTATTTCCACAAGTCATTTATGTAGTTTTATTATCATGATTTATTTTTAATACGATAACTTCATTTGATAGGCATAGATTTGATTTATTATTGTGAGCCTAGATTATGCATGGTGATCTTGAGATGATGGATAAGCTTGGCATCCATTGTTGATAAAGATAAGAACACCAAATCTAGGGGAAAAATATGCTTGGAACCACTTTTTCATGGTGAAATCACTTAGGAAGGTAATATGCATATGTGTTTTCTTTTAATTGATTCTTATTATCATTTTCAAAACCCATTGAATATGTTGGCCTAAATTGTTAATTCTATGCATTATTTTTGTGTTTTTCATGACTAATACTTGAACTAATCCTCTTTGTAATCCAACGCTACATTTTATCTAGTGTTACACACTCTTATATTATTCCTATTTGGTAGGCATTATTGGCTTATTAGTATCCTCACTCTCATTGATTTATGACCATGTGTTATTACAGTTGCTTTAGCTATTATTGGATCTCCTAGTTAGTTCTTTGAGCCATTATTTATATTAACATACTTGAACTTATACTCTTTGGACAATAACCTACTTGAATCTTGATTATTTGTATCTTGATTTTAAGTTGGGTTCATTTATATTTTTTTTATCTTAGTTTTTATTTTTGGTTTAAATGTAAATAGCTATAACTCTAGTTTTGATCATTTTTAACCATTGTCCTTAGTTATAGGTATTCACATTTAAACCAGATTTGTGCAATTGAAATGCCATGTCCTCATAATTTTTTCATGTTTATGATGCCTAATTTATTTTTCTATAATAGTAAATTTGTGCTTTTGATTTAAGTCTAATGTTAATATAGCTTCAATAAATAGATCTCAAGATCGCTGTGCATAAACTAGGATCAATAGATTTAGCACTATGAATCTATGCTTAGATGTGCATTTATTAGCATCATATAATCACATAACTAGCCAATTTTCACCATCCCTCATTCTATTCTCTCCCAATTCAAGGCGAACCACATTGGTCTGAGGTCTATTTGGACTATGTAGGCAAAACTTAGATACATGATGTATCTTGAGTCAGCTTGGTTGTCTTCATTTTTATTTTCATCTCTTTCATCACTTTGTTCATCCTCGTATGTTTGGTTTTTATGTCTTTTGTACACATTCAACCATCGCATATATGTTTTCTCCCACTCATCTTTAATCTATGTTATAGGTTATCTCCTTGAGCTATTTCTTGCCAATTTTCCCATACTGGGCACACCATTCAAACTTATCATAAAAATTAAATTAGCACTACAAGGGTAAACCATTCTTTACCAGTGATCAAAATCTACCCTACTAGGGCAAAATTACTTATGACAATCATATTTACTCTACTAAGGCACATTATTATTTATTCTATATTTGGAAACTACATTCTCATTTTATTCTAATTATAAGCTCTCCACACTTTTTCCCATGATGGTAATGTTTTAGTGTGTAACTTACCTTAGGATTGATCAATTCTAAAGCGTGTAGCTTGCACCCTAGTTTTGGGTGTGTTAAAAGTGTGTCACTTCTATTTTTAGATTGTATCTTCCCCTTTCCATATCTTTGAGGCCCATTATATTATAACTATATTTTGATCACTGATGGAATCAATGTGTGCATGCCTTAGCTCATCTATATTTAATTCATTTCACAAATTAATCTCACTTTCTCTCTCTTTTTAAGAGTCCATCCTTCTCTTTCATCCTAGTATGTCCTCTCAAGGGGAATCATGGGTCATTTTCATTTTCTTATTGCCAATTCTTTTATTTGAAAAGACATTACTTTTCCTAAATTTCTCATTATGCCTTTTTAAATAAGGGGAAAATGTAGACATCCAATTCCTAACACCATTTGTGTTGAAATTGTCAGTCTTACTTGAATTGTACTCAAATGCATAATTTAGGCCAAAATAACTTAAACACACTAAATGGTTCAATCTTGTCATATACAAATGTTGATTTAGGACAATGTATCCCTAAATGGGGGAATTCATTTTAAGTGATTCTTAACTTTTCTTAAAACATTTTGAGTCAAAATGATGATTTCACATTTTATTACTGTAGATCATTATTTTCTTCTAATTCATTAGTACATGTCACATACCTTTGTTATTTTGTGTTGGCAACATCTTGAATTGGATAATAGTCCATACGTATCTAACATCACCTTCCAATTCCTCTCGAGTCAAATTATAACCCAGTAATGAATTTTTGACCATTTTGATTAATTGTGCATCAATTTTCAAAGAATTGCACTAAAATTGATTAATCTTACTTAGGAAAATTAAACCATATTATGAGCTTAATTAAGAATTCCATGGAATAAATTAAATATTTCTTTATTGGAAATTGATTCTGAATATCTGTATCACCTAATTACATGATCAATGGGGTGGCATCCATTAGCCATAAATGTAACAAATATCAGGTTTAAGGGCACCTATGCCTAAGTAATGCCTCTTTCTCCAAAATATTTATGAGGATATTTATAGATTTATTATGCAATATTAGATTAATTCATGGCCACACATTTCAATCTTAAGATGGATGATCATGGTTGATCCTAACCCATTTGAAAATTTTATAAATAGAAGGGCATAGAACATCATTTTTAAGCTTAAATTATGTAAACTTATAATTTAGGATTCTCTCAACAAGTCATTTGTATATTTCTATTATAATGATTTATTTACAATAGGATAGTTTCATTTGATAGGCATAGATTTGATTTCTTATCTTGAGCCTAGATTATGAATGGTGATCTTGAGATGATGGAGAATCTTGACATCCATTTTTGACAAAGACAAAAAACTCCAAATCAAAAGAGAAAATACACTTGAAGCTACTTTTGGATGGTGGAATCACTTGGGAAGGTAATATGCATATGTGTTTTCTTTCAATTGCCTCTTATTGTAATTTTCAAACACCATTGAATAGGTTGGCCTAGATTGCTACTTCTTATGCATTCTTTTGTGTTTTTCATGACTAATGATTGAACTAATCCTCTTTGTAATCTAACACTATAGGTAAAAATGAGAATATGTTTGCATCTATAAAAAAAGATTGGGTTTATTTTCCCAATGAGATCAAGGCCCCATTGAGAGAATGACCATGGTGTAATAATTGGGTGGAGTGGAAAGGAAGATGTGTGTATCAAATTACCATTTTATTGACAAGTGACACACTAACTGATATAATTACAACTATCTATTTTCATCTTCGGCCAATATTAACCTATTTTGAGTACCTTTTTGGCTAATATGACATCATTAGTGTGGGCCCCACACATTCCTTCATTAATCTCCTTAAGTGTTAACTTGGATTATCCTGAAGATAAATAACAAAGAAACATTTTATCATAGCCATTATGATAAAGAATGTTTCTAAGGAGTGTATAATGGGTTATGTGATGACAAAATATTTTTTGGTGATTATGGGAATGGTTAGGTGGAAAAACTTAGTCATGAAAACAATTGTAGATGTCTTGAATCCAAGGTAGATCAATTGGGGGATTGGGACCAATGGTGGTGCATACCCTCTCTAAATATGGCAATACATGAGTAGGTTGTACAATATTTTCAATGAGAAACTGGTACTCTTTATCATTACTAGTAATTTATATCATAGACCTGGTACTCTTTATCATTATTGGTAATAAGGGATTCATGCTCAGACATATTGTTGGTATAATGAAAATTAATGTGAAATGATTTGGGAATCAGGGCCCCTTATGGTGTAATCAATAAAATTCCAACTCCATATCCATAAGATGTAAAGGAAACATCAAAATATAGTTTCCACTATTCAATATATTTCAGCCCTTCTTATATTATCATATAAGAATCATCTGGAAACTCAAATTTGATTGGTTGAGTATATATAATAAGAGATTTTATAAGTTAATATGTAATTACCTATCCCTTTATAGCCTTTTGATTCTAGTAATCAACATCAAATTCACTTAAAAACATGACCCATTTGGCCATGCAAGTTATGAGAGTTAATTTGGATAATAAATATTTGATAGGGTCCAATTTATCAATAACAATGGTTTTATTATTTAGCATATAGGGTTGAATTTTTTGGAAGTGAACACCATTACTAAACATGCCTTCTCCATAGGTGTATAATTATGTTCATAATCCACAAGTGTGCATCTCAAATTGTATATCACATGTTCCTTTCCATCTTCATTATCTTAGGCCAAGAGTGCCCCTAATACATGTTTTATCACTAAAATATAAAGAATTAATGGTTGTCCATGTGTTGGCAGTTTTAAAAATGGTGGGTTGACTAAGTATGTTGTGAGCTTCTCAAATGATAATTTACATTAAAAATTCCCTTGAAAAGTGACACCTTTCTTCAAGATCTATGTAAATGGGTGCCACTTATCTACTAGTTGTGAAATGAACCTGCAAATAGATTGGATCATTCCTTGTAGTCTACAAAGTTGTTTGAGATTAGAAGGTGGAGGCATTTACACAATGGTCTTCACCTTATCAAGATCCACTTCAATCCCTCTTTGTAGCATAATAAAACTTATAAATTTTCTCAAAGTGATGCTAAAGACATACTTCTTAGGATTCAGATGAAGCTTGTACTCACAACGTCTCTCAAATATTTTTTGTATAACATCAAGATGTCCAGCATATGTTTTTTATTTTACTAGGATGTCATAAACATAGTCTTCAACAATGTCATGCATTATGTCATGAAACATGACAATCATAACTCACTGATAGGTGGACCTAGTGTTCTTTAAGCCAAATGGCATGACCTAATAATAGAAGATTCCCCATGGTGTGGTGAATTCATTTTTGTGTTAGTCCTCTAGAGCTATCTTGATCTGATTATATCTTGAAAATCCATCCATGAGGGATAACATCTCATACCCAGTAGTAGAATCGATGATCATGTCAATGTTGGGTAGAGTAAATAATCTTTAGGGAATGATTTATTTATATCTCTAAAATTAGTACAAATGCATCTAACCTATATATTTTTTATTACTAGGACTATATTTGATATCCATTCAGAATAGTCTGGTGGTCTAATAAATCCTTCTCCTAATAGTTTTTTCCAGTTCTACTTTTACCAAAAGAGAAATGCATCAATGCATCTTTCTCAATTTATATTTGATTGTATTAACATCTATATGGACAACAATTTTATTCATAACTAAGTTAGGGTATAGGAATGGTATGTTGGAATAAGCCCATGCAAAAATATTAATAGAATCTCTTAAAATAGTGATAATATAGTCAAGCTCTTCATTGGTGAGGGAGGATCTGAGATAAATAATTTTGGGGTTATCATAAGTCCCCAAGTTCACTTTAGTGGTGTTTTATATGAGTGTATAACCATCTTCTTGAATGGTCGGCATCATTTGATCCTCATCCTCTTTTTATGATTCATCTTCTAGATGTTCTTCCCAAAGCTCTAGATAGTGAGACAAATTTGAATCCAGTTTAGGTAGTGTCCAACTAGAAAATATCTCTATAAAGTCAAGAGAAAGACACTCAAAGACTTTTTGTTTCTCTAATGTGATACCAGTACTAGATATAGATCTAGGACTTTGTTAACACTATGTGTCCTTTAGAGATGAGAAAACTTCCCCATCCAATAGTGCCTAAAACAAGTTTTCACTCAAGGGATTGTCTTTTTGTTTACTATTTACTTGATCAATGAGTGTCTCAAAGAGGTTTTCACCCAAATATCTTGATGTTTTATCTTTTTCATGACCAATAAAGTTTTCTTGCTCTCTAAAGTATGTGGAAGATTTCAAAGAGAAGTCAAAGCCTTGCTTATAATCACTAATTGGAAATCCATTCTGAGGCCCATGTATTTGGCAATAGATTCCTCATTCTAAAATTTGTTGAGGTGTATAATATAATCCTTATAGTCTCAATTAATGAGGTTTGGATGAAAAAGACAAAGGGGATAATGGGATGTGATAGTCATAATGGATTTGGAATCAAATAAGTCTATGTCTATAAGCTCATTATAAATGTAATAATGGGACACTGTGTCATTTTTAGGAGTCTCATTTCTATTTTATTTGAAATAATCACTATTGAAACACATGATTTCACCCCTAGGTAGTATAAATATGAGACATTGACTCATATTAGGCTTACCAACTAATAATAGTTATAGGATTCTTTATTCTCATGGACTGAGGCCTTTACATGTATAATCAAATTTATCCATAATCCAATTATGGATAGGGTACTTAAGATTTTGAAAACAATCAGTAATGCCATTAGAATATAACCAATTTCATTTAATAAAATCATCCCAATATTGGTTTGGTGAAGTAGTAAGTACAAATACCATTGATGGTTTCTCTATATCTTTCTTAATTTTCCAAATCATGTTGGGCCTGCAAAGACTTAGGGAAGGTTTGGGTTTACTAAAAGACTTAGGAGACTTGGGTAACTTAGCAATGTGGAAGACATATTTTATATGGTATGTGGAAATGCCTACATCCTCAATAATAACCTATTATGTAAGTGTTGTAGGGAATGGATCAGTCAAAGTGGAAGCAAGATCACTTGGGTTGATATAATTGGATTTGAATGGTTGTGAAACTATTCCTTAATTCCTTTTCAAGATGAATTTATAACCAAGGGAATAGTTATAATTACAAAATTTAGCCTCTAGGTGTTTGTAATATTGGTAGGGTTGTAGATCTGTAAGAATGGTGACTTTAATCCCCTTATGGGTGAACATGAGGCATTGGTGTCAAGTGGATGGTGTAGACATATAATTATTATCACTATTATGCCATAATTTTCAATCTAAAAACATTATGTGACAATACACAATCTGGTCTAAAATCACTAAAATGTATTAAATCATTCAAACTTGTCACAAATAGGTGTCAATTTAGGCCAATGTATCTTTGAATTGGGAAATAGATCTTATGTGATTATTATATTTTCTCAAATCACTTTGATTCAAATTATGACCATACAAAATGATGCCCTAGACCATTGAATTCTTATAATTTAGCATCACATGTCATGTGCATGTATTATTTCATATCCATAATGCCCTAAATGGAGTATCATTCCATACGCAATAAAAACCTTCTTTTAATTATACTATAGTGAAATTATGACTCCATAAAATGAAATTTATAATGAAGTTAATTAAGCATGTGATATATTTCCAAATAATTACAAAAAATTAATCAAAGTCACTTAATAAAATTAAATCAAATCAAGAGCTTAAGTGAAAATTCCATGGGAGTTATTGAAAATATATTTATTGGAAATTCATTCCTCAAATCTACATCATCCCATGACATCATCAATGGAATGGCATACATAGGCCATTAATGGAACAATTTTTAATATTAAGCTTTCCCATACCTCATTAATGCCCCATTCTTCCAAATATTAATGGGAATATTTATAGCTTGTCCCTCTAAAATTAAATTGATCCATGACCACACATATTGATCTCAAGATAGATGATCATGGTTGATTCTAAAAAATATTAAAAATCTATAAATAAGTGATCCAAGACCACCATTTTCAAGTTTTAGATATACAAACTTACTATAGTCATATAAAATGCAAAAATTGGTAACTTGAGTGTAGCTTGTGGCACCCAACCCATAAGTCCCTCTTGCTTGTTCTCATGACCCTCATAAGAATATTTTCATTGATTCCCAGTCATCCATAGCTTTCTATAATTAATCCTAGCTAAAATAGACTACTCTTTCCAAAACAAATCAATCCCCCCAAGTCATGTCTACTTAGGACAGGAGCACCACACTTAGACTATAGTGTTGATGCCACTCCTGTTCACTTTTAGTGCTCTTATCCAAGTGTAATTTTGTCCCCAATGGTCAATTCCTTCTAGTTCTCCATCCTTCTCCTTGTCATCCTAACTCAAGCACATTAAACCCATAACTAATAGATATTTTTAAAATCCCATTCAAAGATTATTTGAAAAGGGTTGGTAAATATCACTAAGCAAGAAAGAATACAAGCAAGACTACTCAAGAAATCTTCCCTATTCTCTACATATAGCCAATTAATACACTTACAACCTTATCAAAATCCTTACACTAGTCCCTATCCACCTCAATCACATCTAATTTAGCATTTTCCATCTTCATATACACTATTTCACAAATCACATCAAGTGGGAGGACTACATATGGCTTGATCCTTCTTCAAAGTCATGCCCACATAAAGGATGTCGATACACGTTTAGTGAATATTACACACACTAACCCCCCCTCTTTCTTTAAATTGGTCAAATCATAATGGATTATAGGGTTTGAATATAAAATCTGCTCTATAGGGAGCTCTATAGACTTCCAACTACCAAAACTTCATAGACAGGGTCACACAAGCATAGCAAACAAAACTCAAAAAGCTCAGATCTCTTCAAAAATAGTGGTAGAGGTATACTATAGCACTAGCTCCACTCCTATCATATTTTTTCACTGCCATCTAATCATAAAATGAAATTTAGAAACTAGTTTTTGATAGTGTCCTAGTCTTACATAGTGAATCTCAAACCCTATCTTAGCTGTATCAATTAGTTTTCAACTAAGTCTTGTTTTTTCCCTCTTATTACTATTTTTAGAAAGTTTAGAACTACAATCTAAATTATAAAAATTAGTAGCTTAATTATTGCATATTTATTTACTAATTTTACTATATATAAAAAAACTAAAACCAATACAACATATAAAAAACCAAAAATAATATTTCAAAATACCAAAAATATTCAAATATTTCAAAACACCAAAAATATTTTGATTATATGCATCATCCATAATTTACATTTCTTCTACTATGATATAATTACATTTTTTGTTTTATGTTATTATTTGTCAATTGATCTAGATTACCATGCTTCACTTGATCTCCTTTGAGTGTGTGTAGTGACATCCAACTCTTTGATTTTTTAACTCTACCCATTGAGGGGGCATCCTACTTCTAGATTCAAGACACACATCGATATACATACCCACTAGGGCAATATTATACATGACTACAACATCTATTTTATATCATTCCTACACCACACACTCTAGTTGTCATGTTGATGTGCATTATTTATTAGTTTACACAAATTACTATATCAACATCTCACTAGTTTATAGCACTTGTATATTTTTTAGTATATACCTAGCCTTGTACTAACATGTCTTACATACTTTCCCTCTTACTCTTATTAATTAGATATGATTGTATTTTTAGTATGGTTACATACTTTCCTTTCTTCCTTTGTGTAGCTAAATTGATTACATTTCTCAATTCCTATTATGTGCTTTAGGACGTTTGCTAATGTCATTTTCTTTTATTCATGTGTGTGCCTTAAGACATTTTACAATGTCCTTTGCATGTACTCTTCTATGTGATTGTGATTTTCATGTCAACCTTTCTTGTTTTCAATTATATGTGTATGTGGCATTTGAACATGCCTTGTATGTTTACTTTCTAATTTGAGTGACATGTGCCCATGTCCTTTATTTGCTTGGCCCCTTGGCCACTCTTATATGCTTCTTGATTTATGTGCTTATTACTTTATTTATTTTCAATTGTTTAAAATGTCATGATCTACATCATGTATTATCTTGCTATTTTGGATGCCATGATGGACATCATGCTCCATCCATCCTTTCCAACTAATAACTAACTAGACTTCTAATTCCAATTTAGTATATTATACATGCTATTAATAATTTATATCTATCTAGGCATATCCCTCTTGATCTAACAATATCTCATTACAAACCATGCTATCTTAAGATATATTATCAATTATCATTGATATATCATGTATTATTGTAGCATAACACATTTGCATGGCTCTTTTTTCTAAGGGAAGTCATTACAAGGTCTTCATTCCTACCATAAAAAGAGGGGACAACAAATAGGGGTTTTGGCATAGAGATTATAGCTCTTAATAGTAAAAAATATATCTTTTAGCACATCCAAAATAGCAACTAGGCATCAAACTAGTTAGAATAGACTAGATAGATAGTGAAAATTTTAGACTAGTTACTAGATTTGGCCCAGGACAACAATGCCAATATTGGAATACAATGTTGATTCTACTACTATCTATTTTTGGTGATCTTATCTAAATAATAGAAAAATAAAACTTTCCATAAGTAAGTATAAAAGTAGGTTCAGTTACAATTTTACACAGTTAAACTAATTCAAAATTAGTAATTTTTACACTTTTTCTTAGAGAAACTAGATATAGGGGGAATTCTACACGAAATGATGGCTCTCACTTTCATATTTAGATACAAAATTTGGTATAAATTCCAAATCATAATCCATGTTCTAAACACCAATGATTGGGGGCAATGTGCACGGCACATTTGTTTTTTTTCTTTCTAAGTTCAACATTACCCATACATTCTCAATAGTTACATGGCTTATTCCATCTATAAGTGGTTGGATTCATTTTAGAGTGTCTTTCATATAAGCCTAGTATACCAATTTTAAAGTGGATTTTATACAATCACAATCTCCATCTTTCAGAGTGGTCAAGAGTGGCCTAATTTCCAATATACATTCAGCTATCCATGCTAACATTATCATATCATAGTAAATTCATGGGCTTTAAAAGCCATCTCATATGACACACATTTCATATTAGTATCAGTTCATAGCTTCACTTCACAGGGAAATGATAGAGATAAAGGACTAGTTAGCCTTTGTATTTTTGAGCCACCTACTCAGAGGGTTTAGACACATAGTCCAAACATCAATTAACACATGCATGATCACATAAATTTAATTAGTGGGTGATTATGGATCCAAAGTGATAGCCTTTGTACTCTTGAGACACTCTTGAGGAATTGAGTGCTTAGCTCTATTTGCAATATTACTCTTGATATAACATATCTAATATCACTCAACATCACAATAGGTTTTATATTGGTTCACATACCCGATTCACACTTCATTGAGTGCTCTCTCTATTGACACTCAACATCACATAGCTTCATGAGATTCACCCTTACAAGTAAGCTTAGGTACACTTTCTATTTTTCCTTTATCCTAGTATTTCACTTTGCTACATCACTAGAATAAAGGGGGGGAATATAGTCATATAAAATGAAAAAATTAGTAACTTGAGCATGTATTATGACACCCAACCCATAGGTCCCTATTACTTTTTGTCATGACCCTCATAGGAATCTTTTCACTAATTCCAAGTCATCCATAGCCTTTTATACTTAATCCTAGCTTAACCAAACTACTCTTTCTAGGATAAATCAATCCCCTAGGTCTTGTCTACTCAGGACAATAGCACAACACTTAGACTATACCACTAGCGCCACTCCTATCTACTTTAAATGATCCTATCCAAGTGCAATTTTGGCCCCAATAGTTAATTAATTATAGTTCCCCATCCTTCTCCTTGTCAACCTAACTTGAGCACATTCAACCCATGACCAATAGATCCTTATAAAATCCCATTCAAAGATCACTTGAAGGGGGTTTGCAAATATCACTAAGCAAGCAAGAATACTCAATAAATCTTCCCTATTCTCTACATATAACCAACCAATACACTTAAAATATTATCAAGATCCTTACACCAGTCCCTAACCACCTCAAGCACATCTAGTTTAGCATTTTTCATCTTCATATACACTATTGCATAAAGCACATCAAGTGGGAAAAATACATATGGCTTGATCCCTCTTTAGAGTATTAGTATGTAGGTAGCATTCCCACACAAGGGGTGTGGATACATGTTTAGTGAAACTTACACACATTAAACCCCTCCTCTTTCTAAAAATTAGTTAAAGCATAATGGAGTATAGGGTTTGAAGAGAAAATCCTCTCTATAGAGAGCTCTACAAAATTTCAACTACCAAAACTTCACAAATAGGGTCACACAGGAATAGCAAACAAAACCCAAAAATCTTAGATCTCCTAGATAATAGTGGCAAAGGTAGACTATAGCACTGGTGCCACTCCTATCTACTTTTGACACTCCTATCAAATCATAAAATGAAGGTCAAATCTTAGTTTGTGATAGTGTCCCAATTTTACAAAGTGAATCTCAGACCCTATCTTAGTCATATAAGTTAATTTTTAGATAAGTTTTATTTTCTCCCTCTTATTATTATTTTTATAATGGTCAAAATTATAATCTAAATTATACAAATCAGTAGCTTAATTATTTCTTATTTATTTATTGATATTACTACTTAGACCCTTTAACTAAATTAGGAATAATACACAAATATTTCCAAAATTGTTAAATCACTTACTATGAAGAAATTTTTATAGAAAAGCTTCACCGATTTGTATAATTCAAGCAAATATTATGAAACTAAGATATTGGTGCGCTAGGAAGTGATAGAGGAGCATGATACTCATCATTGAAAAATACTTGAAGCACTAAATCTAGGAAAAACATGATTTTTGACTACTCTTAAAAGGAAGGATTTTATTTAGAAGGTTTGGTAGTATTCCTTCTTTAAATAACTCTTAAAATTCATTAGTAATACCTCATGAGGGAGTGGGCTTGATGTTTTATTGGATATATGTTTTTTTATAAAGATTTTCTTGACTAACACAGACTAATGCATCTTGCAATCATGTTAAACATTTTGGCATGTTTGGTAGGACTCACACCTCACACAAGTCTTTATACTTTCTAATTTGCATTCAGACCCTCTTTGGAGGCTATTTTGCACTTCTTTTTCTTTCATTTTTCATTTTTGTGGATTTTAAGACAAATAATGGGATTGACATGTAAAACAACAAGATCACTCTAGAAGTAAACAAGATTAATCTGAACATTAGTGAGATCATCTTATGAAACAATAAGAACACATCCATGAATGGTAGGATCAATTTTACTCATTTTCTATCTACCTATGTGTTTTATAGGATTAGTAGGATCACATTGTGAATTGGTGAGATCACTCTATATAATAGTGGGAATTCATTATGGATCAGTGATATCACTCTATGTATTAGAGAGTTTGACCTATGAAATGGTGAGATCACTCTAGAATAGAAATTGGTAGGTGACTATTATTTATTTTATTCAATTTTTATCATTTTAGTGGGAATTCCCTCTACTTTGGTGAGTTTGCCTATTAATCAATGATATCACCCTATCAATTAGTGAGATCACAAACTAGTGTCCTCTTTATTCTATCTTTCACCGAGATAGATCTATATAATGGTGGAAATTCACTACAAAATGGTGAGATTACTCTATGGAATGGTAAGATCGACCTGCACAAGAAAATATATACTTAAAACAACAAGCTAGAATTTTTTGCTAATAATTCACACCCTAATTTTAGACTTCTAACATCTTCTTTATAGGATTTAAGTCAGTTAGTCTCCATTTCAATAATAAGAAAAATAAAACTTCATTACATACTTTAATTTGGTGATTAAAATGAACTCTCATAATTAGCTAAATAATTTTAAGAGTTCTATTTTTAAGATTATTTATTAAAATGTTTGATTTTAGCAAAATGAGTGTTATGCATATGCTCTCCCACCATCCCCTTTAGGGAACTTGGGTGCTCAAAATTGATCATTATTTTAATTTTGTGACTTGTCCAAAGGCATGAAAATAAATTTTATAGGGCCTTACTCAAATCCATATGGTTTGGGTGATCCTAAAATAACCATAATGTCTTTTCACTTGTCTTTATTTTTATGCACTTTAGCTTGTGACCAGGAGTTCATCGCTTCCTCTTGGGTGCTCTACGGAAGTGTTGACACAATAATTCATCTTCCATCATCATTTAAAATCCACTCCATAGTGAGGTATATAAATTTATGGTGACCCATTGGCATGCTTATTTTGAGAAGTTAAAACAAGCTCTATTAGTGGTTATCAGCCTTAGATTATAGGGGCAATTTGGATATCACACTAAACTAATAAATCAATAGATGTAGTGTTTTTGAAAAGAAAAATATCTTTTTAAAATAATCCATTTCACATAGATCTAATTGACATGATCATATCTAGTGTTTACCACACTTAGGACAATCTAGACATGTGAAAAATTAGTTTTAGAATAATCCCACTTGTCATGGACATATTGTTGATGTAGGGTGAGTAGCTTGAAGTTCCATGTCATTGTAAAAAATCTTGAGAGAAGAGGGGGTGTAAAAACCCTAGTTTTCATACACTTTTATTTTGGGATTAACAATTAAAATCTTCTCAAGATCACATATATAGACATAATTCAACAATAACATGCAACATTGCCAGTTTTAGGATTTAGGATGTTACATTTAGGTGTGTTTGTCATTTCATCCTTTACTTGTTTAGTATTTTTGAGTCTAAAACTATTTGCGTGAAATCTAAAACATGTCATGAAACAAAACACTTTGTTATAAACCATTCTATTTGAATAAAAAGGCATTATGTTGACTAAATTGAAATGACTTTCTTGCCATGTTCAAATCATCATTTATAACATTGTGTTTGTATTTTCCAAACAATGGTGCTATGTTATTTATTTGAGTCTAGACCATTTACCACTTTGAAAAATCTCAAATTCCTTCATTTTTTGTCTAAATTCTAAATCTCACATTTTTAAATTACAATTAAAAGTGCAATCAGTTTACCTTTCACACTTGGTTTGTTTGGACTGAAGGCTATTACATAGACTCATCATCATTTTTATTCTCATTGTCAACTTAGATTATATTATGTTCACTCACACTATAAGTTTATAGACCATTATACATTTTATTTCCATGTGGTGCTATTGTGTTAGCCATTTAGTTTTGGTTTTATAATTAGGAGTTCTTTTGTTCACATTTTGAGCTTCTTAGTTTTCATTGTTATCTTCATAATCATAAATACCTTCTTCTAATTTTATAGTCACAAATCATCATATTTGTATCTATATTTTATGATATTGATGTATCTTTGACCTAATTTTGTTGTGTTATCCTTCACTTTAGGTTCCAAAGTTATCTTATCCTTTTCTAATTTGATGATTTTAACCTACCAAAGTTGAGTAAATTCATAACCACTCTCTTCTAAGTGTGTGGTACCACACCACTTATTTTATTATAATATCATCTTACCATGTCATTTTTTTTAATAAATCCAAACACCCTTTTTAAACATTTGTAAAACACACTTCACATCTTCACAAAGAAGAAAACCATATTTTAAGCATGATGTAAAGGTATACTCATAGTGGGGTCTCTTACGAAGTTAGTTATGGGGAAGATCATGTTTATGAAAAACATGATAAATCTATTATGTTAAAAGATATCCCAACAATCATAGGGTATAAATAAGATTATTATGAACATCAACTTTTAGAAGACAAATATGAATCCCTCTTAAGGTTGATAGAATCATGAACTAGGTTACCACCAAATTTCCTGATGAAATAATTGCACACACTTGTTAGAGTAGAAGAACAACATCAAGAGTAACTTCTTCCTCATAATGCAAAACCCAATATGGCTTCTTCTATCAAGGGAAAAGAAACATTCACAAAGTCTACACCCAATGATCAATATCTTACCACCAAGATCAAGAAGATCAGTCAATGGTATGCATAATAACTCATCATGGACTTAACAGATGCTTTGGCCACAACTTTGATCAACAATAAGGCTTATAAATAGAAATAGAATGTGATAGATCAAACACAACATACCTTAGTTGAATCTACATCTATAATAGATCTTGACACTTCATATGAACAAAACAAACCTAAGGATTCCTCATAATATGTTTCACCAGATAAATAACATACAATATTCAATCATCAAAAGGCTCTTATCCCCTCACAGAACCATGGGATGAAAAAATCAACACATATTGGGGGTATTGTTTAAAATAATTTGGCTAGTTCTTCCTAACTATTGTATCCTTTGATGAATTAACTATAGACTCCTCAAAAATAGTAGTAGACTTATAGTTCATAGTGGTAGATTTCACCAACCACCTAGGAATCAAAAACCAACCTACTCAGCTCAAGAATTAAATTAGAACAAAACCACTGATAGTAGGGTTTATATCCCTAATAAAATAATGCAACATGGGCATGCACCACCCCTAAAAAATTATATTCCACCTAAAAATGCACCAACCATGAAGGAATGGAATTTGATGAAAGAAATCATGTCAAGACTGGAGATGGGAAACTCAGTCAATAAATATAAGTTTGACAAAATATGTCCATATTCATTTGAATTAAGTATTCTCCAGGTTCCTTTTCCACCTCATTTTTAGGCACCATAATTTGATAAATACAAATGGAAGGGTGACCCTCTAGAACATAACCATGCCTTTTTGTATTATGCCAAGAGGTATACTATAATATTATTTATTTGCTTTACTTGTTTTCCCATAGTTTCACTGGACAAGATTTGGATTGAATCCTCAAATTACATAAGGGATTAGTGACAGATTGGAATGATTTATAAGAAAAAATTGTTAACCATTTCTCTTACAACATTAAACATGAATTGAATATTTTTGACTTGTGCAAATCAAAACAATAAGATGAGGAAAGCTTCATAGCATATCTCCAATGATGGAGAGAAATATCTAGATGCTTTCAACATAATTTACTAGATAAATAGTTGGTATATATATTCACACAAAACTTACACCTTGAGGTAGCTCTTAATCTACAACTTGCTTGTGAAAACACATTCAAAGAAATCATAGATAAGAGTGTGTAGATTGAGAAGGCACTTATTACTAAAGGCATTGTCAAGATTTATTTACAAGGTAAAACATTTAATCAGATATAATCACCTATTCAAGATGTTTCTACAAAAATCCTAAAGGGTTTTAATAAAAATAATAACATGATGGAAACAAAGTGATAAAATCTATGTCAGGGAACCTAGAACAATAAACATGCTCCGATCCCTACTGAGTCAAGATCTTGCTCTACCAATTAGAACACATGTGATTACTTCTTTATTAGCAACTAAACATGGAATTATACCAAAATCAATAAGTAACTAGAAATATGAAACAACACAGGAATATGAGAGACAATACACAATTGTATTAATAATCACTCAGAAGAATATACAATAAGGGAGATGCCACTTCTTCCTCCACCTCAAAGGTTCTCCACGCCTCAAGACCTTCTTCTCTCTCTCTCTCGGTCCCAACAATCAACTCCAATATAGAATTGATGTTCACCTCTCCAACCAGTCAGTAACACACTGCCCGTTCACCAAGTACACAACCGTACTCCAAGTAGATCTCTTGCTCTCTACTACCTACAAATCACTAGACCTTACTCACCATATAGATATCTCTACACCCTTGAAGAACCCTTGTCCTTGCCTCACCAAGTCCTTATGATTCTTCAACTAGTACCCCGGTGGATCAGCTCCTTGACCTTGCAGACCTTGCAACTCTCCCTGATCATACACACTCAGCACCCCTTTGGAACTAGGAGGACCTACACTAGCTCTCTCTAAAATCTCTATGGCTTTCTAGCACACTTTTACAATACAATCATGAGTCCATATATAGATCTCATCCAAACAATAATTAGACAATAATACAATAATTAAATCTACAGCTCTCAGTCTAAGAATATCTCTAAACATGCAAACACTTGGTTCGTCACCCAACTGCCTGTAATATACTCGCAACTCGAACCACACAGGTGACCGACGTCGGTCCCTATCTGCATGGGGGTGCCGACGCTGGCCGATCCATGACTGACGTCAGTTGCCTTTTATCTCCTTCTTGCCATCATCAGTTGTCCTGACCGATGCCGGTGTCTGTGACACTCCACAACTCTTCTGCAACCTCCTCCATGTCTGCATCAGTGAAGCTTTTAACTCCACAACCTAACAATCTCCCACTTGGAGATAAACAGCTTCACCTATACCTATATCTGTTACCCATCTAATCTATTTCCTGGCTTGTATCCCTCTTCAAGATCAATCCTAAAGACCAACCACCACACAACTGTGATGCTATACCTGTCATTCAAGTAACCTGCCACATCCGAACATACACATCCATGTAGTGAATAACTTGACCCTACATAACAAGAATCCCTGCTATTAGTCCCACTGAACTACCCTCCAGTACTCCTTCCTCGAATTGGCTCCATACTTTATGACAACCCCGACTGATTGGGAAAACTCAAATCTACAATAGACCTCATGTGATTTCGAACCCTATTTCAAGCTAGGCTTGAACTGTCCAGCCATTGGTGTGCTTTTTGATTTTGCATCCTGCGTAATGAACCTCACCAACACCGTCTTCACATCAGCTCCCACTAGAGACCAAATCTCCATGTCTCTTATGCCAAAGAGTTTCACTGCTCCAAATTCTTCATGACACACCTCTGAACTAACCTTATCTTTTAGCTCAGCAAATCCCTGTATGTACAAACCCTGCTAGCAAACCATCCACATACAGTGACTAGATAATGTCGTGACTCATCATCCACATGGTAAGAACAAAACCACAATAGTTACACTGACATTGACTGAAGCCATGCTTAGTCATCCACCTGTCAAAACCTATACCACTGTCCTGCAGCTTCTTCAAGACCATATGCCTTGGCCTTTCATCTCTTGTATCCATCCACTCTCTTCTTTAAAATGGGAATCCATCCATCTCTCAGTGCTTTCTTCCAGCTAACAACTCTACCAACAAATACCTATTTGGTTCTTCTCCAAGGACTTACACTCCTCATCCATGCCAAGCTCCCACTGTATCTGGACTCTACCTGCATTGCCTCTTCACATCTTCCTGGTTCTTGACCATCAGTAAGAAATATAAAGAAGGTGAACAACAAATATGAGGTTCACTTACCCTTTTTGACCTCCACATGAGCGTTTGAGACTTGCTATCCACCCAATATCCATTCTAGTGACTGATCTCGGCCATCTCCCAATCTGCTCCCGACCGATGTCGATTTCCTGCACTGACCCTGACTGACACCGGTATCCCTGGCCGATGCCGGTATCTTTTCTGCTGACGTCAGTTCCCTCATGACCGATGTCGGTCTTCATGTTGTCGATGTTGGTTACTGTATGACCAATGCTGGTACCTGTGTCCATTTGTGAGTGATAACTTTTTACCCGCGAGCTCTCTGTGGATTAAAATCCTAATCAAATCAACCCTACTCTGCTCAGAATAAATCAATTCCCTCACTTGATCTCTATCCATCATCTCCTCCATGAACACCAAGGCTTTCCAATTCTTTAGCTTGTCAAAAACATCTATCTTCTGCTTCAGAACCTGCATTCTCCTCCTACATATGTGACTAAGCCTATGAAGCCACATCTCTGCAACAGAAGGTGAATCAGTAATATAAGTAGATAGATAAAGGATACCTACTTTCTTACCACCATCTAATTCAAGTATATCTGCTATGAGAGTTACAATACATCTCTCATCACCCAAATTTCTTGAAGAAATTAGACTCATCTCCAAGACTGGTACCTGCATGACTTCCTTCAACCACTGTGTGTCGTCCATCTACAATTTCAGCTTCACTTCCCCTTTGCCAATTCTTTGGCAAGGCTCACCAGCTCCTCTCCCTGGGGCTGCATAGAAAGAGGCAACATAATCTATTATCTAAGATTCAACTTTATCCAAGAAACCTCCCAAAGCATCCTGTGCTACAACACCTGCAACATTTGCATCTCCTTGTTGATCTGCAACCAACCAACAATCTTTATTTACCTGCTCTTTCTTTCCATCAATCAGACCATTTGTGATATTCAGTTTCTCCATTCGTAGCTTACTTTCTTCTACCATTGCTATACTCCCACTCAATCAGAAACCCCTGTGAGTAACCTATAATCAACAAACACTACCAGATCTGAAACCACCTGTTAGTAACCCAACCAAAAGCTCTGATACCACATGTCAGGGAACCTAGAACAATAAACATGCTCTGATCCCTACTGAGTCAGGATCTTTCTCTACCAATTAGAACACATGTGATTACTTCTTGTATTAGCAACTAAACACAGAATTATACCGGAATCAATAAGTAACTAGAAATATGAAACAACACAGGAATATGAGAGACAATACACAATTGTATAATAATCACTCAGAAGAATATACAATAAGGAAGATGCCACTTCTTCCTCCACCTCAAAGGTTCACCACACCTCAAGACCTTCTTCCCTCTCTCTCTTGGTCCCAATAATCAACTCCAATATAGAATTGATGTTCACCTCTCCAACCAGTCAGTAACACGCTGCCAGTTCACCAAGTACACAACCATACTCCAAGTAGATCTCCTGCTCTCTGCTACCTGCAAATCACTAGACCTTACTCACCATGTAGATATCTCTACACCCCTGAAGAACCCTTGTCCTTGCCTCACCAAGTCCTTATGATTCTTCAACCAGTACCCTGGTGGATCAGCTCCTTGACCTTGTAGACCTTGCAACTCTCCCTGATCATACACACTCAGCACCCCTTTGGAACTAGGAGGAGCTACACTAGCCCTCTCTAAAAGCTCTATGGCTTTCTAGCACACTTTTACAATACAATCATGAGTCCATATATAGATCTCATCCAAATAATAATTAGACAATAATACAATAATTAAATCCACAGCTCTTAGTCTAAGAATAGCTATAAACATGCAAACACTTGGTTTGTCACCCAACTACCCGTAATATACTCACAGCTCAAACCACACAGGTGACTGACGTCGGTCCCTATCTGCCTAGGGGTGCCGATGCTAGCTGATCCATGACCGACGTCGGTTGCCTTCTATCTCCTTCCTGCCATCATCGGTTGTCCTGACCGATGCCGGTGTCTGTGACACTCTGCAACTCTTCTGCAACCTCCTCCATGTCTACATCAATGAAGCTTTTAACTCCACAACCTAACAATCTAGACACGTGCAAATGGTGCAGGCTCTGCTAGCTCCAAATGAGAAAAGTAGCTCCATCTAATCCATTGACCACTTTGCAAAGGGATCCTCCATGAAGGGCATTTAATAAATATAGAGTATTCAATAAACTGGGAGAGCCTATCGAGGCTATGTTTCAAAAGATCATAGTAGCTAATATGATTGTGTGGCATATACCAAGGCCATTCCCTAAAGATCAACCCAAACCTGACTGGTATTGAGTATATGATTTTTATGTTATTAGCCATGGAATTTATCGATGTGCTTAATTGAGACATCTCATTGATTATTTTATCAAACGTAATGAAATTTAAGTAAAACACATGGAGAAAAACACTAATCAGGATATGGGCATTTACAAAGACCCATTTCCTAAACACAATCAACAATCGATAAGAAATAATCAAAATCAAAGGAAGAACCAGTGTTAATAAATAAAAGGATAAAATCATAATCAACATGATCATAATAAGGGTCATAATACCCATGCTAATAACTGAGGTTAAAATAATGTGATATATGATTACAATAGTACCATGGGATGTATTCCTAAAAATAATGTTACCACCATCACTGTCAAATCTCATGAACCACCCAATGCTCCTTGAAGTTCTAGACCCCCCATTATAGGGTCAACTCCCTCCCCTTCAAGTAACACCACATCAGGTTCAAGTAATTCTATTACACCTTAATTTATATGATTTATTATCTCTAGACCATCTTCTTCTAATTATAATGACTCCCTACCAACTCAAAATTATGAAAACACAACTAGACACTCATGAGTCACCATCCAAGTCATTTTACCTTTGTGTTCTAATTATAATGGCTCCTTATCAACTCTAGATTGTGAAATCACATGTAAATTCTTATGAGTCACCCTCTAAGGCCCTTTTCCTTCTTCTATCACTAGAGAAAACATGAACATTATGACTTTGGATCCAAAATTGAACACTACACTAATCAAGGCTAAACCCTCTCTTACTTTTATTGAAAATTTGTATAGTATCTCAGACCAACTAAGTAAAACCCCCATGCAAATTTCTATCTTAGATATTTTGCGTACATATAAAATCCATAAAACTATTTTAAATGACTTCATCCAATAGTCCACTATTACCCAAGACATTAACCCTAAACAATTCCAAACACTTGTAGGCCATTTTTTTCCTTTTCAGCAAGTTACATTTAATCAGAGAGACATGTCTACTCTTGGTCTTATCTATAACAACCCTTGTATAGTAAGGTCATAATTGAAAATCATAAAATAAAGTGGGTTATTATATATAATTTTTTAGGGGTAACTATAGTGTCACTCAAGTTATTAAAGTGATTAGGTTCTACTACAAAAGATGTATAACCAATGATGATCATGATCAAGGCATACGACAACTCTGAAAGGGAATCTTCTAGAACTATTTATCTAACAATCATTGTTGGGTATGTTCCTCATCATAATTTATGCCATATTTTAGATATTGAATTTCCTTATAAAATACTTCTTGGTCATCCTTGGATATATGAAGTATATGCTATCCCATCCACTTTACACCAATGCCTCAAGTTCTCCCACGATGGGATTGAAGTTACCATTCATGTTGATATGCAACCCTACAAATATTGTAAACACCTATAGGCTGAATTTAAAAAGTATAAATATTTCCCTAGTTCTAAATTCATAGTGAATAATAATAAATAAATAGTTTCATAATCACCCAAATCCAATTATATCAACCCAATTGACCTTGCTTCTACTTCAATTGATCCATTTTCACAACACTTGCACAACAAATCACTATTAAAGATGCAGGCATTTCAACATATAATTTGAAATATGTCTTTCACATTGCTAAGTTTACCAAGTCTCCTACGTATTTATGTAAACCTAAGCCTCCAAAAAACCCTCACAGGTCCAACATGATTTGGCAAAATAAGAAAGATGCACAAAAACTAGCAATGGTATTTGTACTTGTTAATTCACTAAATTAGGATCAAAAAAATTTATTGAAGGAGACTAGTTATATTTTGATGACAATTATTATTTTTAAAATCCTAAGTATTACATCCCTAATCATATTATGGATATCTTTGATTATATAATTAAAGGCTTAGGCCACAAGAGTAAAGAATCCTAGAACCATTATTAGCTAGTAAGCCTAACATGGGTTAAGGTCTCAATCTATACTATTGGGGGTGACCTAATGTATTTTGATAGTGATTCTTATGAATCAACTAATAATGAGAATCATATTATCAATTCAACATCCTATTACATCATTTGTGATGAACTTACTGGCATGAACCTATTTGACTCCATCTCCATTATGACCATCACATCCCATTATCCCCTTTACCTTTGCCATCCTAACCTCATTGATAGGGTTTAGATGTATTTTTTTATACCCCTTAATGAAATTTAGAATGAGTAATCTATTTTTGAGTACATGTGCCTCAAATATGCATTTCCAATTGGAAATCATAAGCAAGGTTTTGACTTCTTCTTGGACTCGTCTACCTATTTTGGAGAGCAGACAAACTTTATTGGTCATAAAAAAGTTAAAACAACAAGATATTCAAGTGAAAACCTATTTAAGGTGCTCATTGATTAAGGAAATAGTAAATAAAAATATAAACCCTTAAGTGAAAACCTATTTTAGGCACTCTTGGATGGGGAAGTTTGTTCATCTTCAAAGGATGCACAATGCCCACCAAGTCCAAGCTATATAGCCAATGCCAGTATCACATCCATACAACAAAAAGTCTTTAAGTATATTACTCTTGAATTTCCATAGATATTTGATATTTTTCCACTACCTAAACTGGTAGATTGAGATTCATCTCATTATCTATAGACTTAGGAAGAACATCCCAAAGCTAAAGTGGAAGAAGAGAACTAGGATCAGACACTACCCATTATTCTAGAAGATGGTTCTACACTCCTTGTATAAAACACTACTAAAGTTACCCTAAGGATTTATGATAATACCAAAATTGTTTATCTTGGATCCTCCCTTAATGATAAATAACATGACCACATTTTCACCATTATAAGAGACTTCATTGATATCTTCGCATGGGATTATTCTGACATGCCAGACTTAGACACTAACTTGGTTGTGCATCAACTTTTTGTCCATCTAGATGATAAGTTGGTCAAACAAAAATTGATAAATATGCATCCATGCATCACTCTTTTAGTAGAAGAAAAACTAGAGAAACTATTAGGAGATGGATTCATCAGACCACTAGATTATTTTGAATGGATATCAAACATAGTCTAGTAAGCAAAAAACCACAGGGTATATGCATTTGTACTAATTTTAGAGATATCAATAAGGCATGTCCTAAATATGATTTTACTCTACCCCATATCAACATGATTATCTATTCCACTATTGGGTATGAGATTTTGTCCCTCATGGATGGATTCTAAAGATATAATCAGATCAAGATAGCTCTAGAGGACTAGCACAAAAATGCATTCACCACACCATGGGGAGCATTCTATTATTAAGTAATGCCTTTTGGCTTGAAGAACACTAGAGCTACCTATCAATGTTTCATGATTGTCATCTTCGATGACATGATGCATGATATTATTGAAGACTATGTTGAAAACACCCTAAAAAAATCAAAAATGTGTGTTGGACATCTTGATGTTTTATGGAGGATCTTTGAGAGACTTCATATGTAAAAGGTTCATCTAAATCCTAGTAAGTGTGTACTTAGTGTCACTTTTGGGAAATTACTAAGATTAATTATGTCACAAAGAGGGATTGAATTGGATCCTACAAAGGTCACGACCATTATAGAAATGCATCCACCTTTTAATCTCAAACATCTCCACAACCTACAAGGAAAGATCCAATCTATTCATAGGTTCATTTCACAATTGGAAGATAAGTTCCATATTTTTACACACCTCTAGAAGAAAGGGGTCACTTTTCAATGGGATGTAGAATGTTAATTGACATTTTTGAAGCTCACAACATACTTGGATAACCTACTAGTTTTAAGACTGCCAACACTTAGACAGTCATTAATTCTTTATATTTCATCAACAGAACATGCACTAGGGGAAATCTTGGCCAAACATGATGAACATGGAAAGGAACATGTGGTCTACTATTTGAGCCACATGATTTTTGTTTATGAACATAATTATTTGTCAATGGAGAAGGCATGTTTAGTAATGGTGTTCACTTCCCAAAAGTTATGACACTATATGTTAAATAATAAGACTATTTTTATCACTAAAATGGACCCCCTCAAATATTTATTATCCAAAGAAACTCTCATCAATCGCATGGCCAAATGGGTCATTCTCTTAAGTGAATTTTATGTTGAGTACCAGAATCAAAAAGTTTTCAAGGGGCAAGTCATTGTAGATCAACTTGAAAAAGCTCCTATTATAGATACTTAACCACTAAATTTTGATTTTCCAAATGATTTTATTATAAGAGTAGAAGAAGTGTAGCAAGAACTTAAATAGTGGAATTTATACTTTGATTTCTCTTTTACATCCCATGGATATGGGGCTAACATTTTGTTGATTACACTACAAGGATATTTTATTACCATAGTATTTCATACTAATTTTCATTGTACCAACAATATGGTTGAGTATGAATCCCAAACTTCATTTTACAGTACAATGAGATATCCAAAACTTAATGGTCTATGGGGATTCCCAATTGATTATTAATCAAACCATGGATTAGTATCAGTCTCAAGATGACAAGATTTTGCCTTATAAATATATTGTGGATAATCTAAAGACTCACTTCAATCCCTATAATTTGAATAGGTACTACAGGCCAATAATAGATCTGTCAATGCAATTCCAACAATTAGGTCCATGACACAAATTACCAATAGTGTTAAAGATGATCAGTTACTTATTTAAAATATTCTATAGCCTACTTATGTACTTGTAGATTCAGAGAGGGTATGCAAATCCCCTACCTAAACTACATTGGTTTCAAGACATCTATACTTATTTCCATGACTAAGTCTTTCTACCTGACCTTTCCAATAGTTACTAGAAAATTTTCCTTCATTACATAGCCCATTATATCCTCCTTGGAAACATGATTTATCTTAAAGGCTATGATGGATCACTTCTTCATTGTTTGTCTTTGGGAGAATCCAAGCTAGTACTTAAGGAGGTTCATGAAGGAATGTGTGAGGCCCACACCAATGGTGTAGTCCTATCCAAGAAACTCTTCAAAATTGGATTCTACTATCCCAAGATGTAAATAGATGATTTTAATTATTTTCACTTATATTTTACCCTTTGAGGACATGTCTTAGCTCTCCTCATCTAAGTGGCATAATTGAAACACCTCTAGGCTTGTGGGTAGCCTAAGGATGAGTTGAATCTTTAGATAGGGCTAGCTCCCTTGATGTACCACTTTGGATCACTAATACACCTAAAATTTAGGGGGAGGAAGGGAAAGCGAAGACTAAAATAAAACTATCCTAAGGGAGGTGATACACCAAATAAGTTTATGACTTCCAACTAGATGCATGTTACACATGAAACCAAGAGACTGACCAAACATACAATTCTCTAATCTACATCTTCTCACATCAATATTACATTATGAGGTTATGGATGAATGTTTAGGATAGGAGGAATAGACAAGAGGCCTTGAATGTCACTAGTAAATGGACTAACTCACTTAACCATGACACTTCCTAGAACACTTCACATGCCCTGCAAGAAGAAGCTTGCCAACTTCAAATAAGATGAAAGAATGAGACAACATGCTAAGGAAATCATAGTTATCACTAAGCAAGATCAATCATCCAAGTAAAATACTCTATGAATATTCATGAAGAGGTAAAAATTAATAGTCTTATTGATCAAATGGTATGTAAATAATTAGGTCTTCACCATACTCAGGTCGAGCATAAGTTACAATGGCCAAAATGGCTAGTTCTTATAGAAGTTGAGAGAGAGAGAGAGAGAGAAGTGAAGAGAGAAGCCCAAGGGTCATAAAGAAACTTTTTAAGCTGAGAAAAGGAGTTAATTATGCATGATAATAGTATGTGGGATGAACCATGAAATTTTAGAAGAGATAAGAGGCCATACAAGGCATGAAACTCATGAAAAGTGGCATGAAAGTTCTCATTTTGGCTCAGAAAACTACCTTCATGATTTAAACCCATTTGAAGATCAAAAAACTAATTATGGATAGTAATGATTATTTTAATGAGAGGTAAATATTTTATACATGCCTCCCCATGCATTGGTTGTAGTCCTAGTCATCTAGAATCATCTAAACATGAGCTATCATCATTTGTAGTCTAAGAAACTCCTCTTTCCCACACATTAAACACTTGGATTCAAATTTGGATTCAATTTTCCATGAAAATCCATGTAATTTATTGGATGAAACTTTTAAATACCCTTTACAACCTTAAGGGCATCAGGCACATGTTAAAAATCCACCCATTTAAAGTTTTTACACTTTTCACCATCATGTCCAGTATGTCAATTTTGATTGGTTGAGATTAAATATATTTTTTAAACACTTAGGAGTTTTTTTAATTATAAAATTTAAATGATGGGTTATCTGAAGTCTATATCTTCCTCCCAAAATTGGTTTCATATTCATACTCCTAAAACCTACAAAACACATAAAATAGTCAAAAGTACCTTATTTTGTACCCTATCCATACAATTATATACAACTAAAAAGGGTGGAGAAGATCCTGAGAGATGCATATACAAGGTCTAATAACTTTCATGATCAAACTAGGCCATTATATCAGCTTCCCATCCTCATTTTCTCCATCAGGTCTTGACTAGGGATTTGCAAGGGTTTTAGGCAGGTTTTATCCTTAAACTTTATTCATAAAACCATAAATTTGTAATTTATAAAAAAATTAAAAAATATGATATTTAATACCCATAATAACCTCCCCAAACTCCTTTGGCTTCCACGCAAATCCTCAGAGAAGATATGAGTACTTCAACTTAGCATATTGAGCTCTTCTTTTCAACTTTACAGACCTAATGTTGCATTTGGGCCAAAAATGGATTTACATGTGACTTATATACCTTAAAAAAGATTTATTACCTATATTATGACCTCATAAATATGTATAAATCCATGGTAATTCTCATGTAATTTTATAATTAAAGTTGACCTTTCATTGGACTATAGGCATAACCATGCCTAAAAGGCCTGCCTGCACCTAAAAGCCCAAAATGGATTTTGATTGTTTTCATTGAATTAAAATGGATAAAAAAAATATTTTATAACCATATTAACATGTTTTACATGGTTATAAATATTACCTAAGGATGGAAAGGAAGTTGACTCCCCATTTGGCTTATAGGCTTAAACCATGCTCAATAAGCCTATCTGCAAGTTTGAGGGTCTAGGTCATCCTATTATAATTCCTCCATATATGAAAGGTTTATTATGTTTTATTATATTTAATTCATATTCTCATACCTTCTTGTAATGTTAAAATAACTTTTGATTCACCTCTTTACCTCTATTCTTCAAAACTATCAGTTTATGCACAAGAAGAAGTACCCTCTATCTGAGACAAATTAGAGGGTACTTACCCTATTTTATCAAAAAAATTAAATTTATATAGCATTATTAAAGTCATAAAGGTGTTATATACAAATTTTCATCTCCTTAATAGGTCAATTGACCTTCCAAAATCCTTTAGACCCAAAATAGATTATATAGAAAGACACTATGTGCAGGGTTCTTCATGTGAACTATGTGTTATAGGTTTAGATTCCTTTATTTGATTTTTTTACATGATATGGTGACCTATTAAGTTCATGTATATCATTATTAATAAATTTTAGGTCTGGTAAAGACCTTAACTCTCTACATACTCCTCTATACACCTGCCTAGTCAAGACTATATACACCTTTGACTGTGTTTTGCTTATTTAGAGCTCTTAAGCTTGGACTTGTAGGTATAAATGCATGGTTAATATTTTAATTTTTTAATAAAACCTATATATATTTCCTTAGATTAATTTCACACCTTTTTTGACCCATTTTTCACTTTGGGTATCCTAGACCATCACTTAGGCACCCTATCTCAATCACTACCAACCTACAGTCAATAATGGTTGACCTCCTTGAAGCAAAAGGCTTGTAGTTTGGAATTATCCTTTAAAATTCATACCACATGTTATTTTGGATTCAATTTTGAATGTTTTAATTATCCTTTATATATCATTTCTGATTTTTTCATTCCTAAACCCCTATCTTATATTGTATGTTCTTATAATCATTTGTAGGTGTGCATTCCCAAATGTGGAACACCTATAGGTGTGTATGAAGAACAAAAAAAAAATATTAAAACATATTTAGTTGGTAATTATATCATAAAAGATTCATTTAAACCATTTTAACCATTCAAATCTAAGGGTGTGGTCTAGTATTCAACCTTGTGTTGAATAGGTCTCTTTTGGACACAGACCTATAGATGACATTGACTACAATAAGTGCATAAATATGCAATTTTAGGATTTTAAAAAATTGATCTCCATTTATCCTATACTATTAAAACTTTTTGGTTTTCATGTAATTTATATAGGCTATAAATCTTATTCAATTATATTCCTTAAGACTCTTATCAACTTCTTCATATGACATCAACAAAACCATCTGGTGTTCTGTTTTACATTTTTGGGGATTAGGTCCCTGAATTTCAAAGTCATTACTTATGGAGGATTACCACTTATATTTTCCAATATAGAGTTTAAATTATATCTATCATGAATTTTTATTTAACATTAGGACCTCAAATAGAGTTTCATCATCTACTTTACTCACTATCAAAACCTTGTTCAATTCAAATTTTCCTCTTCAACATGCTTGGTGGATCATGAAAGAACCTGTAGGTAGGTACTATGAGTTGCATATGGATGATAATAATGAAATGGTCCATATTCTCTAGGATTTTGATTGAATGGTCAGTTTACCTCATCTCATGGTTTTTAAATGAAACCTTATGATGTTTCAAATCCCCAAAAAACTCACATACCTCATTTTCAACATGAACCCTATTACATGACCTATGGGTGTATGCTAAGGGTAGGAGCCTAAGTGGAAATAATGTATAAGACTGATACAATACTTTTTCAACCATTTGAATTTTCAAATTACTTCTCCATTATTGTAAAATTCAGACCAAGGATTTTAAACTTTCATCACACCTCTATGAACATGTTATATGGGCCCCATACATGTACTTCACCATGATTGGAAGTAGAAGTGAGCAAAGAGTTGACTTTATGATGTTCATGACTACACCAACATGGAACATTGACTTTAATAATAATATTTAAATATTAGGATTTAATAGGACATTTATAAAAAAGTGATTAACTTATTAAAACCCCTTGGAACCATTAATATAGCATGAAAATCTAGAAAATGGTGAAAAATTGTTTGTAACATAGCAAAGTGCTTCCTCCTACAACTTAAGATGATTTTCATATCAAAACATCATGAAAATTGAAACAAATAATGGATATAATTATATAATATACTCAAAATCCTTTGTAATCAATATTATCAATTAGATTGTACAGACGTGTCCAAATTAGAGCAAAACCTACAGGGTGTACAAATTGGCAAGAAAAAAACATGGTCATCTTGTAAAGGATTGTTCATAAATCATGGTTGACCAATACTATAAATATTATTATGTAAATTTATATATTTTAGTGTAATACCACCTCCCAAAAATTTTTGACCTGAAACCTCTTCCACTGACCATACCAAGCATGAACCTGTTGTTCACTTCTGCATGTCTAAAAAGGCAAGAAAGGAGTAGAATGGTTTTGGGATTTTTTAGCACTTATATAGAATTTAAATAATTTATGAGTGTTATAAATATTTATATTCATATTAAAACCTTATCCCACATGTAAAACTCTCTCATAGGCCATACAAGTGCCAAACTTTTTTTTTCTCAAGAAAACTACCCTTTCTTATGAATAACCTAACACTTTTAATTACCAATAGTTTATTAATACATAATATGATGTCACATGAAATCACCTTTTTTAATCTTAAAATTTCCATAGGAGGCTGTACAACTCATTTAATGCCCTATTTTGACCTCAAAATGACTCAAAATGATATAAGGACTAAAATGACTAATGACCAAGGCTAATTTGAAATTAAATTATATAAAATGATATATAATACACCTTATGAACAAATTTTAGACCAACTAAAACATATAGATACCTATTTTTTACCTATAATGGGCCCCATTTATCCTCTAGGGTTAAATTTGGTTAATAAATTGGTGACTCATAGGGGTAGTATGCCTATTATACTAACTAGACCAGTAGCCTTATCACTCGATTGGGATTATGGAGTCATATAAAATTTGAGACACCACAAGAGGACTTTGAAAAAAATATTTGATCAAGACAATACCAATGAATACCTCAACCATATAAAACAAAAGACACACACGTAAAGTAAAATCAAACACACATGTGCTTCATGAGCACTTATGAAACACAAAAAAAAATAAAACAAACAAATTACTTATTTCATTCACAAAAATATTCTAAGCTAAACAACATGCTGACAATTTTCTTGAAGGACCTAATTGAAAAATGATCAAATAATGCTTAATTAAGTCTTTTTAAACCTCTTTTTTGGTGCTTAAAAATGACTATGAACTTTCATTTGGGGCTTAAGGAAACACTTAGATATTTATTTTAATTTTTGTGTGCTTATTCTTCAAAAAATATTCAAGTTAAGGATAAGGGGCCAAAAAACACCACCAAATATTTTATTTTAGTGCTCTAAAATTGAACTCACTTCAAAGTTAAGTTTTATTTTGTTTAAATCATTTGCTTAGATAAATTTGTTTGTGAAAAAAGGAAGTTGTGCATGTATGTTCTCCCCTCATTCCCTACAAGGAACTTATGGGATCAAAAGCATCTTCTTCATTAAAAACTTGTGCCTTAGTCCAAAGGCATAAAAGAGATGTTTTCAAGGCTTTCCGCAAGACCCACAAGGCTTGGGTGATCTATAAATAACCATAAAGGTATTTTACTTAGTTTTTAATTTATGCATCTTGACTTGTGAGGGGACTTCATCACCCATGTAAGTTCTATAGGTAATTTTTGACTTGGGGATTCATCTCTTAGCATCATCTTCAACCCATATCCATATGGGTATATAAATTAGGATCCCCTCACTAGGATGATGGTTTGAGTGGCTAAACCATCTCTATTAGTAGAGGTTAGGCCTGTGATGTATGATCATGTTGGACATCACACTATACTGAGAAAGTGATGAATGTAGTTTTTGTAAAAAGGATAAGACATTTTTATAAAAAAACATATCATGTGAACCTAATTAATGTGTTGTTTATCTTGTGTGAGTAACATTAAATTTGGTACACATGGGATCTATCTAGAAACATGTGAAACTTGTTAGTTTTATTTAACCCCATTTCTCCACACCTTGTTATTTTAGGCCTTAGGATAATTAATTTATATGTCTAAATTGGTCTTAGATTAATTGGTGTTGATTTAGTCAAAATATTTCTTATAAACCAAATTTCAAAACCAAACACATTATCCACAAATTTATTGAGCAAGGAAGTGTTACAATGCCCAAGTGAAAATCATCTTTTTCCTTGTTCAAAATTGTCATTTAAAACATTGTGCCATATCTTCTAACTAGTGTAGTTATGCTTCCCATTTGATTTTAGATCATTTTTTAAAATTTCTTAAGTCCTTCTTTAATAGTTTGAATTCAAAATTTCACTTTTATAAGTTCATAAGGTTGATGTGTTACATTTGGTTCACCATTTACACTTGACTTGAGGGAGCTTGTGTTTAATTTCCAATTTAAATTAAAGGACATTTATAGACTCATGATCACATTATCATCATTGGTGGACTCAAGTCATATTATGTATCACTCATGCTTTGAGTCCTAGAACACATTTTATACTACCATTCATATTACCATATGGAAACATTATGCCGACCATCTAGTTCTAGTTTTATACTTAGTAATTATTGCATGTTTCCACATCATGAGTTTCTTGGTTCACATTATCTCCTTCCTAATTCAAAAGGATTTATTCTAGTTTTATAGTAGCAACTCATTGAAGTTGAACTATCTTTTAAGGTATTGAGGTATCTCAAAAGTCTATGTTTTAGTATACTAGTGACACTCTAGGATTTTTGAGTTATCATACCCTCTTCTAATTCAAATGATTTCAACCCTACCCAAGGTTGAGTAATTTCATGAACATCATTCCTATAATTGTGTGTGGTTCCATGCCACCCTCCTTTTATAGTCTCTTTGGTGCCTTAGTAATTTATTTGGAAGAAAGATCAAAATTCATACCTTGTTTAAAAGTTTGCAAAACATTGATCCAAATATAGTCAAACATATAGAGTAACCATTTATAGGCATGAATCAAAGGCTCACTCATAATGGGGCCCCTTACAACCCTAACTATGAGGATGAGCATTTTTATGATGGATAAGGCAATTCCATTGTCTTTTAGGATATTCATAAAACTATATGATCCAAAGGGGATTATACTAATTATCAAGAGAACCAAGATAAAGTATTCCTTAAGTTGATATAGTATGGTGCTAGATTACCCTTAGATTTTTCTATGGAGTAATTACACACCTTAGTTAGAGAAGGAGAACAACAACAACAACAATAAGAGAAAGATTTTTCACAATCAAACATACCTTCTTCCTCTAACAAGGGTAAGGAAATACTTATAGATTCAAAACCAACGAATGAAGATCTTGTCAAAAAGATTAAGAAAATAATTTAGTAGTATGTTGATCAGCTTATCATGGACTTAACTGACTCTCTAGTTGTTACTTCAATCTATAATGATATCTATAAATAAAAAGGAAATGTAATTGAATCTACTAAACAAACATTAATGAATAACTCAAAAATTTATCAAGGTGTCTCAAAAGAATAGAATAAGACACAAGAGGTTGTGTAAAATGTTTCACTAGACACATAACACATAGTCTTTAATCGTCAAGAGCCTCTTGTCACTTTACAAGCATAGAGACCCAAACATTTAGTTTAAATAAAGGATAATAAAAAATATAATTTTTCTAGTTCCTCTCAACCAATGCAAAAATTGGTAAATAAACCAAAGACTCTCCAAAATCAACAGATCACATATAGTTTAAGGCAATAAATTATGAGGAATCAATGGCCTATTTACTTGACTCTAAGAGTAAATCAAAACCAAGTCATTAAATGTAGGGTGTACATACCTCAAAAATACACACAAAAACATGGGTACATCCACCCAAAAAATATTAATAGGGGTACATTCCACCCCAGCATAACTATGTTTCATCCACAAATTCACCAAACATGCAAGAGTGGAACTCCATGAAGGAGATTGTGTCATGTTTAGAGACTTGTAATAGGATAAAAAAGTATAAATTTGATGAGATATGTCTATATCCATTTTATTTAAGCATTCTCCAAGTCCCCTTTCCACCTCACTTTGAGGCACCAAAGTTTTTTAAATATAAATGAAATGGAGACCCACATGAACATATTTAGGCATTTTTCATATTATGCTAAGAGGTTGCTTAGAGTATCATGTTATTACTTTAATTATTTCTATAAATTTTAGTAGGAAAAGTTTTATATTGTCTACTTAAGTTACCAAGGGATCATTTATGGATTGGAATGACTTAACTAAAAAAATTGTCAACCATTTCTTGTACAACATAGAGCATGGATTAACCATTGTTGACTTGTACGAAGCCAAATAATGAGATGGAGAAAGATTTACTGCATATTTATAGAGATGGAGAGCATTAATGGGTTGATTTCAACATAAATTAATAGATAAATAGTTGGTGGATATATTTTCATATAACTTACATCTTAAGGTCATGCACAATCTATGATTAGCTTGTGCTAATTCAATTGAATAGATAATAAATAAAGGTGTATAGATTGAGAAGGCTCTTATTGCCAAGGGAATTATCAAGATTATCACATAGGTTAAAACATAAAATCAAACCTTATCTTCTATTCATATAGTTGCACAAGATAATCCTAAAGGCTTTAACAAAAATAAGAACATGGTCAGAAATGGGGTGACTGAAATAAGGCATGTACAAATGGTGTAGGCTCTACTAGCCCCAAATGTACAATTAGCTCCCCCTAATTCACCACCTAATTTGTAGAGACAACCTCCATGGAGAGAAAACCATGGTGGTTTCAAGGTCTTTATAAAATTGGGAGAACTAATCAAAACAATTTTCCAAAAGCTTGTAATAGATGATTTGATTATATGGCCAATACCAAATCCATTTCTTCAAGATCAACCAAAACTAGATTGGTACACAGAGAATGAATGGTTAAAATTTCATCATGTTGTTGGTCATGATGCTTATTGTTATGTCCAATTGTGACATATTATTTAAGATCTCATAGAGAGTGCTAAAGTTTAGATTAAGATGGACTCTAATCAAGACATAAATCAAGATATGGGAATATAAAAAGACCCCTTTCCTTGAAATAATCAACTACCACCAAGGAACAATCAAAAACAAGGACAAAACCAATGATAGAGGTAGAATAAGAACCAAAATCAAGGTTAAAATTGTAATCAGTATGAACATAATCATGATCATAATACCCATACTAACAATGTGGGTTACAATAACATGTCTTACAATTATAAAAGTATTATGGGATGTATTTATACAACTGATATTACATTTTTAATGTCAAACTATGTGAACCATCTCATGTTCCTTATAGTATAAGACCCATCATCATAGGGTCAACACCCTCTCTCTCTAGTAATACCATATTGAGTTCACATAATTTTGTTGTGACCCATTTATATGGGTTACTATTTCTAGATAACACCATACTTATAATTATAATAGCTCCTTACTGACTAAAAATTGTAGTAATGCAACTAGATGCCTATGAGTCATTGTCCAAGTCCTTTTACCTTCATCCTCTGATTATATTATCTCCTCGCAACCTCTAGGTTATGTAGTCACAACTAGACACTCATGAGTTACTCTCTAGGGCCCTTTTCCTAGTTCTTCCATAGAACCCAATGTGAACATGGTGCCAATGGGTCCAATTGAGAAAAACCCCTACATAGATTTTGATTTTGGATCTCTTATGAACATTTGAAGTCCATAGAACTATCCTAAACAATATTTTACAAAAATCCACTATTTCTAATGATATAAATACTAAACAGTTATATAACCTTATGGGATATATGTCTTTATTTCATCAAGTAATGTTTGATCAAAAAGACATGTCTACACTTGTACTGAGCCATAATAACCCACTGTATATTAAAGTAATCACTAAAAACCATACAATCAAGTAGGTTATTATAGACAATGGTTTATGGATAAACATCATATCTGTTAAGTTGGTACAAATATTGGGTTACATTGTGAAAGACATTCAACCAAATATGATTACCATCAAGGCTTACAACAATGCTAAAAGTGAGTGTGTTGGTATTATTTATTTGTCAGTCATTGTTGGGTTTATTTCACATCATACATTACTTCATATTGTGGAAATTTAATTACCTTATAACATACTTCTTGGTCATCCTTGGATCCATGAAGTACAAGTTATTCCTTCTACCTGCATTAGTGTCTTAAGTTTCCTCATGATGGGATCGAGGTTACTATTCTTGCCAATCAATAGCCTTAAGAGTATTGAAAACATCTTGAGGCCTAATTTCAAAATTATAAATATTATCCAAGTTTTGAATTTATTTCTAAGAATAAAAAGGCTATAGTTTCACATCCACCTCCATCTAATTATATCAATCTTAGTGATCTTTCTTCCACTTTGGTTGATCCATTTTTCATAGCTCTTGTGAAGTAGGTTATTATTAAAGATGTTTGTATTTACACATACAATATTAAGGACACCTTCCATGTTGTAAATTTGAATAAAAATATAAAAACATTTGGTAATCTTAAACCTTTAAAGATCCATAATATCCCTAACATGATTTGGTAACTGAAGAAGAAATAGTAAAAACCACTTGTGGTTTTTGTACTGTTATCATGCCAAAGAAAGATTGAGAGGATTTTATTGAGGGATATTGGTTATATTCTAAAGGCACTGATGATTGATTTTAAAATCCAAAGTATCCTATCTCTAATTAGATCGAGTATCATTTTGATTATAAAGGGAAAGGCCTTGTCCCATGAGCGTAAGGATTCCCTATGCCTTTACCATCCTAAACTCATTGATTGGGACAAGAAAAATTTGGACATACACCTTGATGAGTTTTTAAATGAAAAATTAATTATAGAATACATGGGGCTATAAGATGGATTTCCCATTGGCAATCACAAATATGGATTTAATTTTTCATTATATCTTTCTACTTAATTTAGATATCAAGAAAAATTTCTTGGTCACAATAAAGATCAAACATCGAGATCTTCAGGTGAAAACCTATTTGAGGCACTCATTGATAAAGGAAAAATTAAATAAATAGACAATCCATTGAGTGAAAACCTATTTTAGACACTCTTGGGCAACAAAATTTACTCATCCCCTCAGGATACAGAAGGTCCATCTAGCCTAAGTTATATATTCATTACAAGCATCTCTTCAAAATAACATCAAATGTTTGAGCATCTTGATCTTGAGTTTCTAGAGTTATTTGCTACTTAGCCTTTACCTAATATGGTAGATTTTGAATCATAAAACTATCTATAACTTTGGTAATAATAGTAATAAGATGTATCAGAATAAGATGATCATGATCATACCTTGCCTACAATTCTAGAAGATGTACTCACACTCCTTGTGGAAAACATGACAGAAGTGAACCTGGGAACTTATGAGGATCCCAAAATTGTTTATATTAAATCTTCCCTCATTGAAGTAGAATGTGAAAAAATTATATCCCTCATAAGGGATTATATTGACATATTTACATGGGCATACTCTAGCATGCCAGGCTTGGACCTACATTTGTTTATGCATCATCTTGTTATCCATCCTGGTGCTAAACAAGTCAATCAAAAATTGAGGAAGATGGATCCACTCATCACCCCATTGGTTAAATTATAACTAAAAAAGTTGCTAGGATCAAGTTTTATTAGGCCACTATATTAATCTAAATGGATCTCAAACATAATCCCAGTGAATAAAAAGAACCTAGGTATATGTAGTTGTATCAATTTCAAAGATATCAATAAAGTGTCCCCCAAAGATGATTTTCCTTTACCTAACATCGACATGATTTTAAGCTTGACTATTTGGTATGAGATGCTATCCTTAATGGATGGATTTTTTGGATACAACCAAATCAATATAGCCCAATAAGATCAACATAATACTATGTTCACTACTCCATGGGGAGCATTTTGTTACCAAGTCATTTCATTTGGATTGAATAATGCTAGAGCCACATATCAACATGCCATGAATATCATATTCCATAACATGATGCATGATATTGTGTAGGACTATGTTGATGATATACTAGAAAAATTAAGAACAAGAGCTAAACATCCTGACATTCTATGAAGAATCTTTGAGAGGCTTCGTGAATATGAAGTTTCCTTGAATCCTAAGAAATGTGTCTTTGACATCACTTCAGGGAAATTGATAAGTTTTATTATATCACAAAGAGGGATTTAATTCAACCCTACCAAGGTTAATTTCATTGTGGAAATGCCTCCACCAAGCAATCTTAAACAACTACAAAGCCTATAAGGAAAGATCCAATCTATATGCTAGTTCATTTCTTAATAGGCAGATAAATGCCACCCATTTACCCATGTCTTGAAGAAATGGATTGAATTTAAATGGGATGAATATTGTTAGATAGAATTTGTGAAACTCAAGACATACTTTTCCAATCCCCCTATCTTAAGACTACCAACACTTGGATAACCATTGCTTTTTTACATATCAATAACAAAATATGCACTGTGGGTACTTTTAGCCCAACATGATGATCACGTTAAAGAACATGTTGTATATTATTTGACCCAAACTCTAATGGTTTATGAACATAATTATATGCCTATTGAGAAGGTGTATTTAGATATGGTGTTTACTACCCAAAAATTGCAACATTATATGCTAAACAATAAAACTATTATCACCACCAAGGTGGACCCTCTCAAATCATTATTGTCCAAAGAAGCTCTTCAAAGATGCATGGATAAATGGGTTATGCTACTAAGTTAATTTGACAATAAGTATCAGAATAAAAAATCAATTAAGGGGTATGTTATTAATGATCAACTTGTAGATGCCCCTATCACTGATACTCAAACTTTTAAATTTGACTTTTCAGATGATTCTATTATGAAAATAGAAAAAGAACTGAGGGAACCTAAGTAATGGGGGCTATATTTTTATGGATCCTTTACATCCCATGGATTTAGAGTTGGTACATTTTTAATTACACCCCTAGGGGATCTGATTCTTAAAACATTTCATATACAATTTAATTGTATGAACAATATGGCTGAGTATGAGGTATTGATTCTAAGTCTTCACCTTGACATATATTGGGATATTCAAAGTTTAAAAGTCTATGGTGATTCTCAGTTGATCGTCAACAAACCACTAATCAATATAAAACTAGAGATGACAACCTTATTATTTATAAGAAAATTATTGATAATCTCAAAGGTCATTTTAAATCTTTGTAGTTTGAACAAATTTTGAGGGCCAACAATAGATTAGCCGATGCAATGGAAATGATTAGTTCCATGATACATATTGATGATGGTGTTAAATAGTATTAGTTTTTTATTGAAAACCATCTTCATCCTACACATATTATATTAGATTTAGAAGGGTATGTGCCATTTCTGGTCCAAATTCCCCACCTGAATTACCTTGGTTCCAAGATTTTTATAACTACTTCCATGACCACATTTTCCCAGCTAACCTATCCAATAATCAATAAAAACTATTTCATCACCATTTATCATGTTATACCCTCCTTGTAATCATTATTTATTACAAAGGCTATGATTGAATGCTTTTTCATTATTTATCTTTAGGAGATTCCAAGCAAGCATTGAGGGAAGTTCATGAAAGAATGTGTGGGGCCCACACCAATGGTGTAATCTTAGAAAAGAAGCTCCTCACAATAGGCTATTATTGGCCAAAAATGGAGACCAATGCTTGAAATTATGTAAGGAAGTACATTCTTTGTCATCAACATGAAAATTTGATACATGCACCCTCATTAGTGATAAAACTAATCAAAACACCATGACCATTCTCAATAGGGGCCTCGATCTCATTGGTAAAATAAACCCAACATCTTCAGATGTCTGTAAGTATATCTTTTCTACTACCAAGCATTTTACTAAGTGTATTGAGGCCATACTTCTCACTTATGTCTCTGAGAAGTAGATATCCAAATTCATCCATTACCATATCATTTATCGATATGGTATCCCATCTCACCTTATATATGATAATGGTAGATATTTGTAAACCAAGATGTAAAATCTCTTTATTAAAAAATAAATATCAAGTATAATAAATCAAATACATATAACCTATAAGGAAATGAACAAGCTAAGGCATCAAACAAGACCATTATAGCCATTTTAAATAATATTGTCAATGATGTTGGTTGTAATTAGCACTTTTAAATATTTTCTACCTTTTGGGCTTATAGAACCAATCATTAAACCCCATTACAAACAACTCCATACTCCCTTTTTTATGGCACTTAAGCTATTATCCCAATCGATATTGAGTTACCATCATTATAGGTATTGTTGGAGCATATTGAAGATGATGAAGACTATAGGGTCTCAAGGTTGCAAGAACTAGAACATCTTGACGGTAAGCATTTGGTTGCCCTAGAAAACTTGTAAGCCTATCAAAATAGATTTTAGAGAAGCTAAAACAATTTCATTCTCCTTCAAGAGTTTGATATTGGTGATCTGGTCTTGAAAGAGAACCAAAAGAACACAAACATTGAATGTAATAAAAAATGTATGTTTCAACCTAATTGGTTGGGACCATTTGTTATCACAAAAAATATGGATTATGGGCATATCAATTGGATAAACCAAATGATGAGAAACTTCCAGAGCCCATCAACATTGTACATCTTAAGAGGTTCTACACATGAATAACTTTGAACCATTGTCTACAAGATCCTTTAATTAGGGGCAATTTGTGTTGAAGTAATTTTATCCTACCATTTTATATTACTTTGTAACATTCTTGCATGAACCCTATTCTTTTCATGATTCTATAAAATGATATATTTTAGACCATTTTTACTCTAAACACATTTTATCCTACCTTTTTCCATTCTCTTTACAAATCATATTCTTTGGATTGTTTTCTTTGAGAACCCTATTATTTTTTGTCTTGGGCTTGTTGTAACCTGAACACTTTTGTCCCTTGACCAATTATGATCCTAATTATGTCTAATCAACATTATTAACACCTTTAATGTTAGTTTTACAAAGCATTTTAATCACAATATAACTTCACAGCTTCTTTTATAGACAAGTAAACAAGAACACTTGTTTAACATATGATCTTTGCCTGTCACATAGTTCTTCAGATTGATTTCATACTACACACTATTTTATATTACATTTGCTGCTCTTTGGTGAACATTGTAGTCTTTTTAGGATATTCACTCTCATTGATTTGTGATGATGTGCCATTTCATCTAGATTTAGTTTTTAATTGGAACTTCTACTCTCAAACGAGCATCTTCTTGACTAGTCAGTCCCCTTTGTATATATTTTATCCCAAAAATACCAAAAATATTAGAAAATGATTCCCAAAAGAACAAAAACATTATCTTACACTTTTTTAAATTCTGATCCTCATGCTCTATCCATTTTCCAAGCATTTTATCTTACTAACTTTATTTTTTGCAAGTCATCTTATCCCAACATGGCATGCTCTTACCGCTTTGCAAGCAAATTAAGTTCTATTGGCTTGTCATTTTTCAAGACATCTCATCTCACCAAATTTCCATTTTGAAAGACCAATCACATTTGTCAAGTCTTCCCATTTTCTACAACATTAATCATATTTTTTTTATCATCATCATGTATTTTATCCCACTTCCTAGGAGAACTAAATTTTTTCTAAAGTTCATGTTGGAACATGCGTCCATATAAATATGTAGGTAGCATCCACTTGTCTTGTACATATGGAGTCATCTTGGCCAAATCCTTTTTATTCTCTTCCCCCATTTATTCTTCCATTGTTCCTCTTTAATTAGGGAACAACTTTTGTGTCATTATTCTTTGTTAAATTGTGGTGGAAAGTAATGCCTCTCCAACACATGCATGAATGATTGTATTCAAACCGCACTAACTTGGTTTTCATTTGTGTGTTTATTTGAGTTTTATTGTTTTTTATTGGTGTTTTGTTGTTTTTTATTATTGTTTTGTTGTGCTTTTTCACCTCTTCATTTATTTCTTCTCCTTTTCTCTTTTTATTACTTTTTGTCTCACCTTGGTTTTGTATTTCCCTATAAGTTTTTTCTCTTCTTCCTTATTTGCAAGAACATCTTAATGGTCCACATGTATCTTGATTATTTATATCTTGATCTCATGATATTAAGTTGTTCTTGCTTTGTTTTTAAACATTATTGTTCCTACTTAAGTCTTGATTCTTCATATCTATATTTTAAGTTAGGTTCATTTATGTTTATCTTTTTCATTATCTTTACTTTTTTGTTTAAATGTAAATAGTTGTAACTACTAATTTTGGTCATTGTTTACCATTATCCTTAGTTATAGATATTCACATTTGAACTGACTTTATGTATATTAAATTCCATGTCATTAAGAGTTTTTCATACTTATTATGCCTAATTTATTTTGCTATAGCAAGCACTTTGTGCTCTAGACTCAAGTCTTAAATGTCAACATAGCTCTAATGAATAGATCTCAAGAACACTATGCATAAAATAGGCTCAATAGTTTTGGTACCTAACTCAATGTTTAGATGTGCATCTCTTCACATACATCATGATTATAATCATTCTTTAGTCATTTTTATTTATCTCTCATTTAATTCTATAATATTTTTGGGTGAACTACATTAGCTTGAGGCCCATTTAGACTATGTAGGTAGTACTCAATTTCTATTGAGGTTAGCTTGGCCATTTTTATTCTTTTTTTCATCTATTTTATCACTTTGTGCACTCACATATGCTTAGTTTTTTATGTCTTTATAGACATTACACCATCGCATCTATGTTTATACCCACTTAATTTAACCTATGGTTTGGGTTATATCCTTGAGTTAATTGCTTGATAATTTTCCCATGTAAGGGAATCACATCTGAGCCTACCGTAAGAATCAAATCAGCCATACAGGGGCAAACCATTATTTATTCTTTATAAATGATCATAATTAGCCCTGATGGGGCACAGTTATCTTATCACGATCAAATATTACCCATTAGGGAAATTCTTATTATAATATTTTTGGAGATCATATTCTCTTTTTCCTCTAATTCCAAGCTCTCCACACTTTTTCCCATGATGGCAATGTTTTAGTTTGTAACTTATCTCAAGATTGATCAATGTCGTAAGTGCACAACTTGCACTCTCAAATTAGGTGCGTTCAAAGTGTGTCACTTATTTTTTTGGATTGAATCCTTCTCATTCCCCCCATCTTTTGGTCCCATTATAATTATAATTATATTTTGATCATTTATGGTAACCATGCATGCAAGCATTAGCTTATCTAGATGTGATCTATGCTATGGGTTAATCTCTCACTTTCCTTCTCTTTTTGAGATTCCATCCTTCTCTTTTATTCTAATATGTCCTCTTGAGGAGGCATCAAGGGTCATTTCCATTTTATTATTGATAACCCTTTTCTTTGAAAAGATGTTGCTTCACATGAATGTCTTGATATGCCTTCTCAAATAGGGGAAAATGTAGACATCTAATTCCTAACACCATTTATGTTGAAAATTTCAATCTTACTCAAATTAAACTTAAATACCCAATTTAAGTTAAAATAACTAAAAATGTGATAAATGGTTATATATTGTCATATGTAAGTGATGATTTAGGTTAATGTATCCCTAAATGGAGCAATTCATTTTTATGTGATACCTAACTTTAATCAGATCATTTTGAGTCAAAATGATGATTTCATACTAGGGTGCTCTAAATTGATATTTTCTACAAATTTTATTACACAATACATGTGACTTTGTTATTTTGTGTTGGCAACATCCTAAATGAGATAAAGGTCCCAATGCATTTAACATCACCTTCCAATTCTTCTTGATTCAAATTATGACCCAGTAATATGACTTTTTAACCATTTTGATTAATTAAGGGCCAATTTCTAAAGAATTACACAAATATTGATCAATATTGTTTAAGGTTAATTAATTCAAATCAAGAGCTTAAGTGATAACTCTTTTCTTTGAAAAGATGTTGCTTCACATGAATGTCTTGATATGCCTTCTCAAATAGGGGAAAATGTAGACATCTAATTCCTAACACCATTTATGTTGAAAATTTCAATCTTACTCAAATTGAACTTAAATACCCAATTTAAGTCAAAATAACTAAAAATGTGATAAAGGGCACGCGCCTGCACGGCCTCGTAAACCCTAAGCGTCTACGCGCAGAATACGTTACGTGGAACGTATTTTTTGCTGCAGTTTTCCATATTGCAGGTGGAACAGGACTTCCAGCCCGTTGTTGATCGGCCATCCTGAGTTGGATTGCAAAGGAAGCAGTGATCGAATGGGGGAATCCCTTGTGGGGGAGATGTTCGGGGTCTTATGGAGGCTGCCGAGGGGTGTATTGATACCTGCAGGGGAGTGTCTGATGGAGGCTGCTATGGGGAATAGGGCCAGGTGCTGGCCGTTATTATAAGGCATCTTGTGCCTGTGTTTGCATGGCATTTTCGCGGATGGACTGCAGACTGGTTTCCAGCCTGAGTTGTGTTTTTGACACGGTGGTTTTATGATCTATATAACTTGTTGTGTGTGTGGATGCATGGCTCTGTTGAGTTTTTTTTTTTTTTTTGTGGCACAGATCTATAAGCTTTATTATTCTACGTTGTTCTGCTCCTCTACCTCTATTTTTTGTCTGATGGCTGTCGGGCCGACCATTACCCAGATCTGAGCGGGTCATTGTTTCTTTTTGGAGATATCTGGATAGCCATGGCAGCATTTCCCTTGGGTGTGGGGGAGATCTTTGCAGATGCTTGGGTGAATGGGTCGGGCGGCGGTGGCGATGAGTCTGGAGGTAAGGTCTTTATTGGTGGTGCTGTCTGCTTTGGGCAGTACGTTGGTACGTGGCACCTAATGTAGATCTTTTTTCTGCATGTTTTTTTCACTTTGCTTCATTCTGCCAGATTGTGTATAGAATTTGGGTGGGTTCTCTTACCCGAGTTGGACGGCCATCCTGTTCTGGTTTGCAAAGTCCTTGTGGTTGCATGGGGGAAATTTTGTTTCCTCAGAGGTTGGTGTTAATGCCACGGCATCCTGCTTAGGGAAAATGGAGTATCCTAAGCCGTGGAAGAGCCCTGCTCATTATAATGATGGGTTTGCGGTTCTGCCTTCACTATTTTAGCGCTTTCAGGTTGTATGTCTGGTTCTGTCTAGGTTTCAGGTCCTTGTAAAACCTGGGAAGCTTTTATTGGTTTTCTTGTTGGTTTCAGGTCCAAGTAAAACCTGGTTTAGTTACCGTTTTTTGGTGCGTTTGCCTTTTATGGCATTTTGTTATGTCTATCTTTCTGCATCTGTACAGGGTTTTGGGGCCCCTTCAAAACCTGTTTTTACCTTAATCTAAAACTAAAAATGTGATAAATGGTTAGATATTGTCATATGTAAGTGATGATTTAGGTTAATGTATCCCTAAATGGAGCAATGCATTTTATGTGATACCTAACTTTAATCAGATCATTTTGAGTCAAAATGATGATTTCATACTAGGGTGCTCTAAATTGATATTTTCTACAAATTTTATTACACAATACATGTGACTTTGTTATTTTGTGTTGGCAACATCCTAAATGAGATAAAGGTCTCAATGCATTTAACATCACCTTCCAATTCTTCTTGATTCAAATTATGACCCAGTAATATGACTTTTTAACCATTTTGATTAATTAAGGGCCAATTTCTAAAGAATTACACAAATATTGATCAATATTGTTTAAGGTTAATTAATTCAAATCAAGAGCTTAAGTGGATTTTCCATGGAGGTTATTGATTATTTTAATATTGGAAATTAATTCTCAATATCTGCATCACCTAGTGACATTATCTATGGGGTAGTATCCACAAGCCAAAAATGCATAAAATATCTAAATTATGGGCACCCATGCCCAATTAATGCCCCTTTCTCCCAAATCATTATGATGGCATTTATTGATTTTAGCCTCTAAAATTGAATAAATTGTTTGCCACACATCTTGATCTCAAGATGGATAATCACAGTTCATTATGATCAATTGGAAGAATCTATAAATAGAGGGCCTCTCAACCATATATTAAAGCTTAAGTTGTGTAGAATTATAATTCTAAAATCTCTCCATAAGTCATTTGTGCATTTATTATTGTGTAATTTGCATTTGGGTAAGCTTTATTTGATAGACCAATTTGGATATTTCTTCTATTGAGTCTAGGTTATGTATAGAGTTCTTTGAGGTAATGGAGGAGCAAAGAAACCATTGTTGACAAAGACCAGAGCTATAAATCAAGGGAATAAAATACTAGGAGTTGCTCTTGGGTGGTGGAATTGATTTTGGAAGGTAACTAGTCTTTCTTTCTTTCAATTTGTTCTTCATCATCATTAACAAACCCTACATGAATAGGTTAGATTTTTTTGTTTAGTTCTTTATGCATTTTCATGGATTTGTTGACTAACGCTTGAATAACAAACTTTGTATTTGATCCTACACATGGTAGCCACATGTGAGATCAATTAGTTGACATGCATCCATTCAAATATTTTATCCAATCTCTACTAAGAAACATACCATAATCATCTAAAATGTCAACCACTTGAATATTAATAAATTGCTACACTCTTGGTTTTGAAGCAAGTTTTATATGCACATTTAATAATCCACCAATAATTTTAACTATATATTTGTCTAATTGAGTCACTACTCTATCAAACTTGATAGGAGTTAAACCAAGCTTTTTATAAATAACTTCTAGCATAATATTTGTAGAGGCACCTGAATCTAACAGATAGTTATGCAATTTTCTTACCAAAACCTCTAATTGTTAGTAAAAAGGGTGGAACCTCTATTTTATTTTTATACATTACTACATTTGTATTTGTAAGTTTCTATGATTTTACTAGGTTTTATTGTTAAAGATTCTAACAACAAGTCTCTCTATTTAGTTATCTAAGCAAATTCATGTAATGTGATATTATATTTAATTTTCTTCATATCCTCTACTATTTTATACCCACTCTTGGTAGAAGAACTAGATAAATCAAAATTATTTCTAGTGTTACTTCCCTATGGAGGTTTTGGATTGTTATTTGCTTTGGGATCAAGAGTATTAATGTTTTTTGGTGTAGTATAAATTGTCATTGGTTTATTTTGTTCTCTATTCCTCAATGGATAAGTCTTCTTAAGATACTATTGGAAATCATGAATCTCCTTAAGTGTGTTTTTATGTTCATTCTCATCTAGAAATGGAAAATCAAAGGTTTCTATCATAAGAGTTATTTTAGAAGATTTAGATGTATTTGAAGAGCCAAATGTCCCTAAAACAATATCTTTGTTAGGTAAAACTTCAAATGTATAAAATTCATCTTGAAATACTTCAAAAGCATTAAAAAGTTCTATAAAGTCTAATTCACCATGTTTTGTAGTGTTATGAACCCTATAATAATTAGTTAAAGCTACATCAAAATGTTTGTTTCAGGTATGTTCTTAGTTTTAGTTGTTGTTATTATGAAACCTATTCATTTGTATATTAAAATTCTTATAATAATAGTTTCTATTTTAATTCTCCCCAGTGTTACCTACCTATTTTTGTAATTGAAGAAAATCAATGCTCAATTTTTGAATCATTTTCAACATGGAGTCATTTTCATTTTTAGGTGCCTTCAAATTGTGGACTTGAGTAATACTAGCTATTGGCACCATATCTTGTTGATCTTGTGATGGGATACACTTTTAAAGTTATTTACTAATCCTAGGTTCTGACCAAGATGGGCATGACTCAAAGGCAACTGGTTTAAAACTAGAGTTTGATTCAAAGTAGGCATGTTCTAATTAGCATTTGGTATGGTATTCAATATATGAAAATTAGGATTTATATTAGGAATAACATATGATAATTTACCTTGGGGTTGCATTTGATCACTAATTTTCATAACTTTAATATAGGCCAAAGCTAATGTATCTATGACCCCAATAGCTCTCTTCAAAAATATAGAAGTCATTTGATCTAAAGCATCCTTATAAATATATAAATATAAATCTTCATTAAAATTATAGGGAGTTATAGTTATAATAAACATCTTTTGATATCTAGCATTGAAATATCTAATGGTTTCATTTGAATCTCTCTTCATTGTAGTGAATTGTTGATATAGAACACATAGACTAATGGTCTTTACAAACTAATCAATGAAGTAATTATTTAAATCATTCCAGATAACAATGTAATTTTTAGGAAGATTAAGAAACCAAACATATGTTGCATCTCTAAAGGTAAAAGGAAACAACCTGCAAGAAACATCTTCATGAATAACATTTAACAATCTTAAGGTAGCCTTAAAAGACTTGATGTGATCTTCAACAATAACAATGCTTCTAGGACTAAATGAATGGAAATATTTCTCTAGATTTATTGGTAAGTTATGTACCTGACCAGGCACATTGATATAAGATCTAGCTAACCAAGCCATACCTTAATGAGGATTGAATAAAATAACAAAAATAGGTGAATTAGGTTGAGATTTAGAAACTCTACATTTACCTTTATCAACTCTTATTTTCTTATGAATTTCCAAGGAAAGAAGAGGTAGCCTTGTCTCAGACCTTGACCTAGTTCTTATTCATGGCAATTATAGCTTGTAAAATCCAAATCATGTTCAAAATACAATGTATAAACTTTATGTTTGTAAAGATAAATGATCTTATTATTTTTTCAAATAACGGTTCAATTTTTACAAATAAGTAGATTATACGTTTAGATTTCTAAGTTCAAGAAAACTTTGCACAAATTCATACAAATCTTTAAAAGAATGACTATCTTTAACTATATTAACTTAAAGATACATCCAAAATTATGAATATCAGTGGTCATTGAACACATTTACTATCACTAACCTCAAACATGTTAGATTCACAAAGTTTAAGTAATGTTAGCAATAATTTCACATAAATATTCAAAGAAAAACTATCTTTAAATAAATAAACCTAAATACTAGCCTAAAACCTTGAATATCAATGATATTTACAAATTTAAGCTAAGAAAAACATAAATTTTCAAAGGATCAAGTGATCTTTGAACAAAATTCACTAAAATCAGCTCAAAATACTACAGATTCACAACTATTTAGCTTAGGCCCTCCTTTTAGTACCAATTATCCCACCTATTTATGCATGTAAATATATTACAAGGTTCTCATAGTTTTTAAAACGCTTCTCATTTCAAGATTCAAAGAATTTTTTGCATGAGTTACTAGTTGTGATCTTCTTGAGATCTATGGTAGAGTAGCGGCCAAGCTATTTGACTATTTCACAAAAGGATTATGCAAGTGCTTGTTGGGATAAACCATTCTCTTAAAGTTTTTTAAAGAATCTAAAGTAATTTTAGATAAATCTAATGAATAATTAATAAAATATAAAGTCTAAGACTCTAATCTAGCATGAATATTAACAGTGAGGAAGTAAACTATAGTGATTTGATTAAAAAAAGAGAAAATAGGTAGGGTAAGGTAGAAAGAGAGATATTTCTATTCTTTAGTTTAGACTTCTTGACAAATCTCTAATTTCATTAAAGATATACATCTTCAAACCAGCATATGACATGAAATTACCAAATAGTACAGATCCTATCATATAGTAGGTGAATGTCTAAGATATTTGAAAACATGCAAATTAGAGATTAAATTCACTTTAGATATTTACTTAAATAACAAAATTTCATATTCACATCTTCCATAAAAGTAATGATATTGAAATGAATCTAATGACTTTTAGTCAACCTAGCATAAAGCTCAAATTAACAACTCTACATTAATACATGCACATCTAAAATTCATAAAATTAGTTAAAATCTAAACATCAGAATAGAGATTTGAGGAAGTAGCCATAATAATAAACAAACAAACAAAATGATACAATATTCATAGAATTCTCTTGATTTTATTACTTTCTCCAAAATTTACAACATAGTTTTGCTCTTCAAAACTTCCTTCTTTGTTTAAATGATAATACCCCCTTTTTATAGGTTTAAATAATAACCTATGAGTTATGTCGATTATTTATTATCAAATGGGAGTTAGACAAGTGTCAAGGATATATTTATTCTTACAAATATTCTAATATCAATGCCACTTTTCAAATGTGACTAACCTATAAGCCATGTGCATTACACATTGCACATGTTTTTACAAAATAGTATATTACTTTAAAATGACTTACATGTTTTGATACACAATAATATTCTAAGTCAACCTTGTTGTATTTTAGATGCCCCTACAGCTATATCCTTTTGTTTTTGTTCCAAAATCTTCATGGATTTGTCATATTGTTCATCAATCAACATGATATTGATGATTGGCTCTATGAATACCACCTTTATTTATCCTACTAAATCTTTGAAGATTTCATCCATTCTTCCCATGGACTCCTTAATGCTTCTATCATTACCAATATTTTCATTTTTTGACAATATCATGTTCAAGATACATTTTTTATCAGCCCCTATGGTGCCCTTTCTTCTATTCTTAACCTATTGAATGAACTTTATATCTCTCTACTAGAATTCTTTATCAGTTATTAGGCCTGTTTAAATAGGGATGGTTGGATACTTAATCAAACCTCATAATATTTGTATCATTATATCCTCTAATTGTTTGAAGTCATTTGAGAGACCTTTAATGCTTTTGGACCACTTATTAATGTCCCTAATTTTCTCCATCAAGATTATCATGGCCATATTTAGGTGTGATGAGCTGACCATTTTGAGTTCATAGATCTAGTTTTCTATTATTATCTTTATCAATGAATTTAATTTATTATTTGAGTCTTAACACTAGTTGACTTGGTTTATATCCATTTCATGCTCTTTACTTGCTATGCCCAATTTGGATCTTATTGACTTTAAAGAACTAAATGTCTCATAGATAATTATTTCAAAGTTATTAACAATATCTATAGGTACTAATAGAATTGATTATTCTTCTAATATTTTATTCTCTTGTTTTATCCCTTTGATGGCAACATGTCATCTTTATGACTGGGATTTGGATATCTCCAAAATATCTTATTCAAACATAGGGTCTTCCCCTGGTCTTTGTTCCCTCTTCTGAGTTAGGTGAACCAAAGGCTCAACCCTTTGGTGTATAACTTCTTGACCTTACTCTATGACAACTATCTCAGTCACTCTTTATAGGCTTATAGTAATTGTATCATACCTAAATCCTCATGAAGACTATCCCATATGATTTATTGGAACCTCTACTTATTACTAGACTATTAATGGAGTTGGAGTAGCAAGCCTCCTTTCTTCTTTATTTTGCAATGATATGACCCAAGGCTTTAATTCATATTGTAGAGGGATTTTTATGGTCTTCATTATAGCCCATGGGTGATAGATAGTAGGAAGCTTCTCCATCCTTTTTTCATATATGAACCATTTATGTATAGCTGGTCCATATATTGGGTTCTCTTCACTGAATATATTGATGTCCTTCAAAGGGGGAATGATAGCCATTTTTGATTTCTTTGACCTTGAGACAATTGTAGTCCCAGTCTTCTTCTTAGAATGATCAATGATTATTAATTCCAATGACTTCTCTTTTCCATTTTCCTATTTGGATTCCTTAACATTTTCCTCCTCTACATCTGTGTTTGTTTCATAAGTCATGGAGAGCATTCTCAATGCATCTTCAATAGATTATAGAGGATCCAAATCTATCATGTGAATTTCCTCTTGTTGAGGCAAATATTTCTCTACTATTCTAGAGGACTTAAAGATTGAGGAACTTAAATAAAATTATCCTAATTTTATTTCTTTAGGATTATGCTATATTTGTATGTTAGTTGTGTAAATCCTATAAGGTCTAACATTTACTAAATGATATTTTATAGGACCAAGTTGCCATCTATCTTCCATCTTCTAATCTCTCTGCAATATAGATTAAGGCTTTATATTATGTTCCTTTAGCCTTCTATCAACTTTCTAATAGGTGGATACCTTAGTTTATACAAATTCAAATGCACTATGTTCATGTTCATAAGGTACAAATAGAATGTATTTATTCTTTAAGTACTCATTTACCCTACCACTGGGATTCCGTTGTCTATTGTCATCTACCTATAAATTGAAAGAAAGCCTATGTTTTGAAGCTACTTCAATGTGGTCCCATTGTCTAAAAATAGTTATACCAATTATCATGGGAAAACCATGGAGAATTCCTCTCCTCTTGGTTTTGCATATTGCATCTATTCCATTAAATAATTGATATGATACTTCTTGTTCTAACAACTTATTTGACACATGTACTGACAGTTTAAGGGGGTAAATTTGGGTTCCCTATATTTTGATAATAGTATAATTAGGGTATAGTAAGACATATCCCATTATATCAATATATTTATTAACTAAATGAATTACCCTTATCATGGGGGCACTATTGATGGCTTGGCTCAAAGTAGTTATACATAGTCACAAATGAATTGGATATGGTCCCTATATTTATAAATATGCAATTTTAAATAATATTGGGACATAGTATGGGTATCATTAGGAGACCACTCTCTTTGGTTGGGGATTTTAGTTGTAGCACATAAGGCATATAAAAAATATGACATCATGAAGAATTTAGTTCTCTTATTTATTTTAATGATTTTGACTAAAGGTGGTACTACCACTTCCTCAATAATGAAATATACAGCATGCACCCATATTGGTTCTATATGTGCATTATGTGCAAATCCATATAATTTTTTCAACATGGTCATAACCATTCTGACTCTTGGTCTGAATTGGCTCACAGGGATTTTCTTGTTCAGATCTACAATGACATTGTTACCAGCTTCTAACCATTTATCTAGGATATCCTCCATGGTATGTTTCTAGGCCCCTCCATTAATGGAGGTGAGGTATATTTGGGGCCTATGTAGTTTATAATAGGATTAAAAGGCAATAGGGGATATATATGCTATTTTTATCAAACTAGGTTCATGGATAAACATACCCTTATCAATTCTAGCATCTTTAAAAATAGGATTAAGGATGTTGATGCAGTACAATACCTCTATCTTGATGGTAACATAATAGAGTCTTATAAACTAAATTTCCATGATGTCATCATACAACCTCTTTACTGAAAGTAGCTTCTCCTCTTCCTTATTTACAATTCATTGGTTCTCTATGGTCTAAAACAAGCTCGAGCAATTATTGTCGCATTATTCAATGAAGAAGTTATGGACTTTGTATCTTTGAAAACTCTACCTTCTATGTCTAATGTAAATATAATATAACCATTTTCTTTGAATTAGGTCCATAAGTTTCCATTATTATGATTATGATTAAATTTCCCACTTATGAATGATAATTCAACACTTTTGGCTATTTGATTAGACTCTTTGAACAACTTTGATTACCAGGCTCTCCTTTTTTATTCAAAATAGTGAATGCATGAATAATTTTAGGTATTTTTAATACATCTAAAGGTTTTTGGAGGGTTTAATTGAGCTTTAATGGTGGCATATGCATTTTAAGTATTTTTTTTGGTAATCCAAATCATATTTTGATCTTGTATTTATACCTTCACATGCTTGGGTCCACAAAATATTTTGATTTGACATGTCTACCTATGTGGCATCTCCTTACCACACTATTTATTTAATTTTAAAACATGAACATCATCACCTAAAACACGTGTCTTCATCTCATTCCCCTTAGATATTTGATAAAATTCACTCCATCAATCTCTTTGGGAGTCTTCTGGTCTTGAATTTTAATATTGGTCATTGATATTTGATCTAAGCTTTTAAGATTATGAAACTTGGTAGCTCTGTGTGTCTTTTGTGTACCCTATTGACATTCTCCATTTATTTAATTCTCTTACACCATATGGCATCCTTTTACTTATTAACTCAATTTGTACCATTGATCTTCATCTACATGGTTGAATGTGCACCATCGATCTTTTATCTGCATGATCAAATGTGCATCATTGATATGATAAACACAAAATCAAATGTGGATCATTGATCTATTACCAATTCACCATCATTTTTTATCTTTGGATCCTTTAACATATTAACTTTTTGCTCACCATTAGATCTCTATCTACATTATTAAACATGTGCCATTGATCCTTGATCTTAACTTATTGACCTCAATCTTTAATATGGATCGTCAATAAAAATTTGTACATAATAATACACACTAATGATCTTGATCTAAGGAATTTAAACTTATTGACTTCACGTGATCACCTACATGACATTGATCCTTGATCAAATTGATTGAGGTTTTGACACTTGGTAGCCTTGCATTAAATTCATACCTACGAATAGAAAAATTAAAAAATAAGTGCTTATGATATATAAAGACTTAGCATAAATCTTAGAGTAAGGTTTTAATGAATTAATAAACTTAATCAAAACATAGGATTAAATTAAACTAAGACTAAGATGGAATAAAGTGACCCATCAAAAATATGAATCCATTTTAGTAAGAACTTAGGCTAAAGTAATTTAGACTAAGGTTTTCAACATTATTTAAAATTGGATTCAATTAATCGATTAAGGACCAAATGTTAACATAATGACTCTAATGGGACCATATTAGTTAACCAACTAAGGATCACATTAACATTGAACGATAAACCCATCAGCATTTATTCATTCTAATGAAGATCCATTGATCCTGTAAGATGGAAACATAGGAACCAAACGTTAGCAACATTAGATAAGATCAAATAAATATTATGTGTTAGCATTTCAATGTAAGATAAATCAACACATGATATTAAATAATACACTCTGATCAAGTTGAATGCCTAACTTATAGCATAATTTTTAAAACTTGAACAAGGGTCCTCATTTTTATAAATGGGGGATGTTGACCTCAACACGTCCTTAGTTAGCATATGGATGTTGATGTTTTTGTTATGCTTTATATATGACTAGATGATATAATATAATTTAGGAGATGAACATCCTAAATTAATCATATAAAATAGCCAATTATACTCACTTTGTATGTCAAGATATTCATGTCTTGCATAGAGTCTTGTCTTAGGTATGGTGTATTTGAAAATGATCTTCATAGCTTCATTGGCTTTTGGATTTGGAGCACTTAGTGTTTACTATAACAAATTTGAAATTATGTATCATAAGTATGAGTAACTCATAATAAAATTATATTTTTTGTTGCATTTGGCTGGTTCAAATGTGAATATTTATAACTAAGGATAATGATAAGAAATTACCAAAATCAAAGTTAAAACTATTTATGTTTAAACAAAAATGAATTAAAAAAAAGATAAAAATAATAATAAATAAAAAGTAACCTAACTTAAAATCAAGATATAAACAATAAGTATTTAATTAGGAACAATAATGTATAAAAGCAAAGAAAGAACAATTTATTTTAAATAACATGAAATCAAGATATGGAAAATCAAGATTGATGCATATTGACAAGATGTACTTGAAAAATAAACAAATAATAAAACAAGTTAAACACAACTCTAAACAAATCAAGCCCAAATGAAAACTAGACTAAAGCTATTTATAGAATGCATTTAAACATAAAATTAAAAAAACAATACAAATAAAAAAACCATATAGTAAAACAAAAGATAAAAAGAGAGTGATAACAAAACACTAAGAAACAAATAACAAAATACCAATAAAAATGCACAAATAACAGAACAATAATGGAGAAAAAAATAACAACTCATTAACAATGAAAACATAGTAAAACACCAACAAACAACAATAAAGACATAACAAAGGCCAAAGAGGTTTCTCTTCAGCTTCAAAGGGAATTGGTTCACTTTAGGATTTCCCTCCTTCCTAAATAAGATCATATGATTTGGGATAAAGACAACAAAGGCCTATTTACTGTGAAAAGTGCTTATGGACTATTGTTAGACCCTAGAGAGGATAGGCTATGGGGAAAAGTTTGGCTTCCTAAAATTTTACCTAAAATCAACTTCTTTTTGTGGACCCTAATGCATAATAAAATCCTAAATCTTGATAATCTAAAGAAGAGAGACTTTTAAATGCCAAACATGTGTGTTCTTTATTGTGAAGAGGAAGAGATGACATGTTGTGTTGTGGAGCCTATTTCTTAATTACAATGTATTTCAAATACTATACATTAAAAATGTACTATATACTCTATATGAATTCTCACTAGGGTTCAAGGGTGAAAACCCTTAAAAATTAGTGGCAGCCCATGACAAATGGGGGTTCAAGGGCTGTAGCCCCCAAAAATATTTTGGACCCCTTTTAAATGGAAACTAGTTTTGGGTTGATTTCACCCATGGTTTTGGTACCCATTATTTTTTAATACCACTTTGTTGATGTATTATGTATTTGTGTATATTTCATATGTTATACATCATGAGAAATAGGGTTTTGAGAATGAAGAATAGATTGTGTGAATTCAGGTGCAAATTTAGGAGGGTTTGTTGAGTGAAACTCCAAACAATATTTGTGTATTGTAATTATGAAGATAGATCTGAGAGTGATTGTACTCTAGTGGCTTGTAATAAAATCTGAGCAAGTGTTTATTGGTAGATGTAGCCCACATTGGGTGAACCACATTAAATCTAGTCTTCTTATTATGCATGTTTATTTTTATTCTTTATGCATCTCTATTTATATCTATTATTGTGATTTTGTGAAATTGTTCCACATTGATTTCTATATTTATTCCTAATATGACCACTCACCTCATCCTACACTGCAAATTTTATTAGGAGGTTTGGAGTCTTATCATGCAAAGGTTGAACTTGTGATAGGTTTTTAATGATAGTGTGGTGGCCCTAGTTAGAGTTTGGAGGCCCCCCTTCCAACCTACATTTCTAATTATTAAGGAGATGTGGTTACAAATTCCCCCTCATATTGCCTAGAATTTGTGGAAAGAGCATAATAATAGAATTTTTAGGGAAAATTTCAAAACCCTCTCAGAGGTTTTTCAAACCTTCTCCAAATTTCTAGTAGAGAATTCAATTCTTGAAAATTCAAACCTACTAAGAACCTTCAAGAAAGGAAGAACATAGTTTATTGAAACAATGGACTGTTAGCCCAAATATATATCAAATTGATAATTCTAAAAAGATATCTAAGGCTAAAATTAATTATACCTTGCCTCAAAAAGGTTGGTTTAAGCTCAACTTTGATGGGGTAGCTAAAGGGAACATGGGGGTGGCTAGTGGAGGAGGCATAATTAGATCTGATTTGGGAATGTTTGTGGTTACTTACATTGATGGAATTGGAATTAAAATAAATAATGAGGTTGAAGCTTTATCCATGTTATGAGGTATCAAAATTGCTATCTCCTTGATCATTAAACATCTTTATGTGGAAAGGGATTTGTAGTTAATTGTGAATGTTGCCCTCAGATTAGCAGGTATAGGTTGGAATCTAGCAAACATTGTTGGTGATATCTAGCTACTTCTCAATGCTATGGAAGAGTAAAAGGTTTCTCATATATATATGTAAGGTAATGCTATGGTAGATGCTATGGTGAACCTAAGTAGTAATAGCAATATTTAGAAGTGTTGGAGGTTTTTGTCTAGGCTACCTAGCAAGATTCAAACTCTCATTAAGAAATATAAAAGCAAGTACACAAATTAGGTATAATGGGCCCTTATCCATTTTTATACTCTAGTTGATTAGAGGTGTCTATTTTATCATAAAGGGAAATAAGTCCTTAAATGAGTTTGGATTTGTTGGGTTTTAAACTCAGAGTGGTGGGAAAAGAGTTATTACTTCTCATTTTTTTCAGACTAGGAGTAAGGTGGAGGAGGTTGTTGAGGAAGGCCATGGTCAGAAGAAGAAGGTAAGATGCTCATTATGTGTCAAGACTATTGATGAGTTGGTGGTGCCCAAGGATAAGATGGATAAGATACAAAAGAAATGGAGGGTTATGATATAATTTTCTACCAAGATTCTTCAATGTGTGCTTCAATGTTTGATATTGTTAAGGATTTGACAACAAGGTCAGAGATATGGGGGTAGATAGCCTTGATGAATATAAGGATATGGTAAAGTTATTGGCCAAGTATGGGATGGTTGATAGTCCTTAGTGGTTCTACTAGTTTTTATGTTTTTGATTAATATAATTTTTTGTTTTCTATTTTTGTGTTGTTAATGTACTATTTATAGCATGTTTGAGGCCTTTTTGCCCTAGAGGATGCTTTATATAGGGTTAAGGACCCTTTTTTCCTAATGAACTTATCAAAAATAATAAATACATAACAAAATGCTAATATATAATAATGAACAAACAATAAAACACCAACCAAATAAATGGACAAACAATAAAGGATAATAAAACAAAAATAAATAAACAAATAAACACACAAACAAAGCTTAATCAAAATGTTAGTGTGAATAGAAAAAAATGAATTATTTTTGTAAGTGTAAATAAAGGTGTTATGCTTTATGATAGGGTGAACCCTAAGATAATAAATAATGGCATTGGTACAATGAAACAAGAAAAAAAGAGACAAAGTTTCCCCAAGTGATAGGGAAATAACAATATAAAACAAAATGGGGGAAATAAAAAAAATGAAGGGGTGGTCGAGATGACTCCAAATGTACAAGGAAAGTGGGCACTACCTACATGGTTCCATGAATGTAAGATCCAACATGAAATTCAAGACAAATGTAGTTCTCTTAGGAAATGGGATAGAATAAATGTGATGATTAAGAAAACATGATAACAATATAGAGGTATAAGGAAATGGGCTCAAAAAATGGTGAGTGTGTAAGAGATAATTTCTCACAAATAGAGAGAGTGTTCAAATGGTTTCTCATAAAATGGTGAGATCATGAGATTAGAATAAATAGAGGTTCATGGCAATGTTTTTGTTCTTTTTGTCTATCATTTTCTAATGTTTTTGTGTTTTTGGGATAAGCAACATAAATTAAATATTAACAAAAGACCTAGGGAACTACCTAACTGAGGATATGTACTTCTAAAGTTAATATTTCAAACAATAGCTAAACTAGTTGTAATAGGGATCATAAGTATAAACAATGGTATAGAGAACTAACTAATCAAGGAGATGCATGTCCAAGAGTAGGAGTTCCAATAATAGCTAATGCTAGCTACAAAGGCCCTTATAAACCTGTTAAGGCAATAATGATTACCAAACAAAAACAAAATAATAATAATAAAACAATATGCAATGTTAGATAAATATAAATAACTATTTAGTAGGTAAAAATAATGTGTTGATACAGGCTTGTTCACTTGTTTATAAGAATAAACTTTAAAATATTATTTAATTTGAATTGCTTTGTATAACTGGTGTTGAGTGTGTCAAGAATGACTATGAGTCTTAATCAAGATCATAATTGGTTATGTAATATAAATTTTTAGGTTACATAGGTATAGGGTATGAAAATAATATGGTTCTAGGTAGAATGATCTAGGTTATAATGGTCCAGAATGGGATAAAGATGAGTCTAGTATAATATAAATGATCCAAAGTGCCAATGGTTTAGGGTTATAATGGTCTAGAGTATTAAAAGAATATTTTTCAAGTTAGAATAGTCCAAGATAAAATGAGATAAAATAAAATTGGTTCATGATAGGATGGTCTAGAGTATAATAGTGGGATAAATGATTTCGGCAGAAGTTACCCCTAATTAAGGTCCCTTGTAAACAATGGGTCAAAAGGCTGTCAAATGTAGAACCTATTGAGATGTACAATATTCATGGGTTTTGGGAGTTCTTCACCATATAGAGTAGCCAATTAGTATGCCCTGATCCATAATTTTCTATGAATATATATGAGCCCAACCAATTGGATTAAAAATTTTCCTTCTTCTTGCATTCAACATTAGTGTTCTTTTGGTTCTCCATTAAGACCAAATCACCAATTTCAAACTCCCAAGGGAGAATGCCCTTGTTATGGATTTTACACAATATTTTCTAATAGGATTTCAAGTTATCTAGGGTATCCAAATACTTTCCATCAAGAATCTTGAGCTATTGAACCCTATAAACTCTATAATCCTCATCATATTCAATTTTCTCCAAGGATACTGACAATGAAGGTATCTCAATCTTAATTAGGATAATAGCCTCCATTCCATAAAAAAGGAAGTATAGAGTGGCTCATATGGGGGTTAGATGACTAGTATGGTAAACCCAAAGGGTAGGAAAAATTTATAAGTGCTAATTATGGCCAATGTCATTGACAATCTTCTTTAGGATCACAACAATGGTTTTATTAGATGCCTCAGCTTGACTATTGTCTTATGGGTTATACGGTGTGGATTTATTGTGATTGATTTTGAATTTGAAACAAAGAGCCTTAACATCTTAGTTTAAAAATGATCTAACATTATCCAATATAATACAGGTTAGGACACCATATCGATAGATGATATGGTAATGGATAAACTTGGCAATTTACTTCTCGGTGATGTAAGTGAGAGGAATGGCCTCAATCAACTTATTAAAATACTTGGTAGTAATGAGAATATGTTTATGGCTATAAGAAGAGGTTGGGATGATTTTACCAATGAGATTAAGGCCCCATGTAGAGAATATCCATGGTGTAGTAATCGGTTAGAGTGGAAAAGAAGGTATGTGTATCGAACTATCATGTTGTTGGCAAGCAACACCCTTCTTAACATGATTACTATTGACCAAATTTGACCCTACAGGTCAAATGGGGGCCCCTATAGGTATAAAATTGGTATTTAGATTTTTTATTAGGTCTAACATTTGGTCCTAATGTGTCTTATAGGTCATTTAATGGAATTTAATGTCACATTAGCCTTAGTCATTAGTCATTTTAGTTCTAATATCATTTTGAGGTCAAAATAGGGCACTAAATGAGTTTTATGGCCTCCTATGGAAATTTTAAGGTTAAAAAAGGTGATTTCACATGACATGTGTCCTAGTATGTCTTAATCAACTATTGGTAATTGAAAGTGGCAAGTTCTTCAGAAGAAAGGGTATTTTTCTTAAGAAAAGAGAAGAGTTTGACACTTGTATGACCTATGAAAGATTATTACAAATGGGATAAGGTTGTAATATAAATATTAATATTTTTCACACTCATCTAAATTATTTACATGATCTATAAGTGCTAAAAAAGGCCCAAAACCATTTTGCTCCTTTTTTGCCTTTCTAGACATGTAGAAGTGATCAACAGGTTCATGCTTGGTACAATCAATGGAAGAGGTTTTAGGTTAAATGATTTTTGAAGAGTAGTAAATTTAGAGAGATCCATTTCCATAACCATAATTATATTATTGATTAACCATGATTTATGAACCATCCTTCATAAGATGACTATGTTTTTATGCTTGGCAATCTATGCACCCTATAGGCTTTTCTCCAATTTAGAGAAGTCTGTACAATTTAATTATTGATATTGGTTACATAGGATTTTAATTATCTTATATAATTAAATCCATGATTTTTTTCATGTTTCATGATGTTTTGATATGCAAATCATGTTAAGTTGTAGGAGGAAGCACTTTGTTGTGTTACAGGTAGTTTTCACCATTTTCTTAATTTTCATGTTATATCTATGGTTATAGGGGGTTGTAATAAGTTAATGACTATGTTTTCAATGTCATATTAACCCCTCACATTTAAACATCATTATTCAAGGCAATTTTTCATGAGGGTACAGTCATAAACATCATATAGTCAACTGTTTGCTCACTTCTACTTGTAGTCATGGTGAAGTATGTGCATGGGGCCTATATAACATGTTCATAGAGGTGTGATGAAAGTTAAAAGTCCTTGATATGAATTTTAACATGTAAAATTAATTTTAACATTAAAATGGTTGATAAATTACTATAATAGTCTTATATAGTATTTTCACTCAATCTCTTGCCATTAACATACACCCACATGTCATGTAATAGGGTTCATGTTGAAAATGAGGTGTGTGAGTTTTTTGAGGATTTGAAACATCATAAGTTTTTATTTAAATACTATTATATGAGGTAAACTAACCATTAAATGAAACTCTTGGACTCTATGGACCATTTCGTGATTACCATCCATATGCAACTCAGAGTACCTACCTATAGGTGCCTTCATGATCCACCAAGCATGTTGAAGAGGAGAATTTGAATTGATAAGGCTTTTGATAGTGAGTAAATTCTTTTGGAACTTTTGGAAAAAAAATTAGTCTCATTTAAACCCATAAACTATGAATCATATTCATAATATCATTCATTGTCTGCCTACACATCAGAATAACCACCTACAGGGGGTACCACAAATAGCAAAAGAACTATTTTGAAGTGTTAAAATATATTATGAAACTCTCTTTGAGGTCCTAGTGTTCAATAAAAATTAATGATGGACTTAATTTAAAATCTAGGTTGGAAAGAATAAGTGGAAATCCTCCATAAGTAATGACTATGGAATTTAGGAACCTAATCCCCAAAAGTGTAAAATAGAGCACCTGATGGTTTTTTTGATGTCATATGAAGAAGTTAAAAAGATTCTAAATGCATCTAATTGACTAATCTTTGTAGCCTATAGCAAATAAATTAACCCCAAAAAATTTTAAGGGAAAATTAGAAATGGAGATTAGTTTTTGAAAATCCTAAAATTGTATATTTATGCACTAATTGTAGTCAATGTCATCTACAATTCTGAGTCCAAAAGAGACCTATTCAACCCAAGGTTGAATACTAGACCACACCCTCACATTTTAATGGTTCAAATGGTTTACATGAATCTTTTATGATCTAATTATCATCTAAATAAGTTTGAATACTAAGTATTTTGGAAGGTCAAATGACCTAGTTAGGAGATAAATTTTTTTATATAAAAACTTTAGGACTTTAATAATACCATTTAATTTTCATTTTGTTTGAGAAAATAGGATAATTACTCTTTGTCTTTTCTCAGATAGAGGGTTCTTCCCCTTATGCATAAATTGGTAGTTTTGAAGAATGGAGGCAAAGAGGTGAACCAGAAGTTGTTTGAACATTCCAAGAAGGTATGGGAAGATCAATGAAATATAAAAAAACATAATAAACCTTGAATATAGGGAGGAATTATAATAGGGTGTATTAGACCCTCAAACCTGCATATAGGCTTATTGAGCATGGTGTCTTAGACCCTCAACCTTGGGTAAGCATTATAACTAGATATAAAATGTTAATAGGGTTAGATGTGTTTGAGCCATTTGAATGTAGGGAAAACCATTAAAAGCCATTTTGGGTTTTTAGGTGTAGGCAGGCCTATTAGACATGGTTATGCCTATAGTCTAAATGACAGGTCAACTTCAATTCTAACATGATATAAGTATTCCCATGGATTGAGACATGTTTATGAGGTCATAATAGAGTAAATAAATATTTTTTAAGGTATATAAGTTTTAGGGGAATCCATTTTTGGCCCAAAGGCAACATTAGGCCTATGTAGATGAAAGGAAGAGCTTGATAGGCTAAGTTGAAGTACTCATATCTTATATGAGGATTTTCATAGAATCCAAATGATATTGGGGAGGTTATTATGGGTCTTTAATATCATGTTTGTGAATTTTTTTTGAAATTCTGACATCAGGGTTTTATGAACAAAGCTTAAGGATAAAAATTGCCTAAAACCCTTGTCAACCCTTAATCAAGCCCTAATGGAGAAAATAAGGATGGGAATATGATCTAATAGCCTAGTTTGATCATGAAAGTTATTGGACCTTATATATGACTCTCTAAATCTCTTCCCTACCCTTCTGTGTTATATAAAATTGTACAGATAGGGTACAAAATAAGGTACTTTTGACTATTCTATGTATTTTACAAGTTCCAAGAGAATTCTAAAGATGAAACTAGCTTTAAGAGGAACATATATACTTGGTATAACTCATAATATTAATTTTATACTTAATAAAGACTCATAAGTGTTCAAACAATAGCTCTCATCTCATCTAGTCAAAATTGGCATAGTGGACATGATGGTGAGAAGTGTGAAAACTTCAAGTTTATGGATTTTTAAGGTGTGTCTGATTGCCCTAAGTACATGGAGGGTCTTTAAAAGTGTCATAAACTACCTCCCATGTATTTTAATGGAAAACTAAATCCAAATTTGAATTTAAGTGTGAAAGCTATGGGAAAGAGGATTTTCTTAGACTGCAGATGGTGACAGATCATTTGTAAATGATTATAGATGACCAAGACTATAATAAATGCATGGGAAGGCATGTATGAAATATTTCAATTTCATTACAATCATTATACATATCCCTAATTAGTTTTTGGATTCTCAAATAGGTCCAAATCATGAAGGCAATGGTTTGAGCTAAAATGAGAATTTTCATGCCACTTGTCTCTTCTAACCTTGCATGGTTCATCCCAAATCATCTTCTCATAGAAAATTAACTCATTTTATTAGCTTTAAAAGTTTCATTATGACCATTTAAATTATATATTCTCCTTTCTCTCTTAAGTTTTATAAGAAAAAGCCATTTTGGTAATTGTAACTTATGCTCTACCTGGTTATGACAAAACATTGCTCATTTGCATACCATTTTGTCAATAAGACTACTAATTTTAACTCTTAATGAATATTTATAGTGTTTTAATTATATTATTGATCTTACTTAGTTATAACTATGATTTCCTTAGCATGTTGCCTCATTATATCATCCTATTTGTAGTTAGAAAGCTTCTTCTTGCAGGGCATGTGAAGTGTTCTAAGAAGTGTCAAGGTTGAGTGAGTTAGTCCATTCAATAGTGACATTAAATGCCTCTTGTATATTATTCCTAGACTAAACATTCATTGATAACCTCATAATTTAATATTAATGTGAGAAGATGTAGATTGGAGAAGTGTATTTTTGGTTAGTCTCTTGGTTTCATGTGTAATATGCAGTTGGTTGGAAGTTATCAACTTATTTAGTGTATCACATCCCTTAGTATAGTTTGATTTCATTTTTCTCTCTTCCTTCCCCCCCCCACCACAAATTTTAATGTGTAGTAGTGATCTAAGGTGGTACATCAAGGGAGCTAGCCCTATCTAGATATTCACCTCATCCTTAGGCTACCCACAAGCCTAGAGGTGTTTCAATTATACCACTTGGATTAGAAGAGATGATACATCTCCTAAAAGGGTTAAAATCCAAGTGAAAATGGTTTTTATCATGCCTAATTTGACTCTTATTCCAAGAAGTTGAAAGATTTTTGGTGTTGTCTTTCAACACATTAGCCTTTAGAGGCATCTATCTAAACATCAATGATGACTCTGAGATTACATCAGTTGATCAAGTAGCCTAGGTATTGTTTTTGAATATTTTTTATATTTATTCCTTGTTTTATTTCATCTTAATGAAGTTCCATGTCTGAATTTTGTGTTGAGTATTGTTTTACACAAGTTGGTGAGGTTTACCAAGCCTGTGGCACTCCTTATCAACCTTATCATGTTCCTTGTAAACCCAAATATGATTATTTTTAGCCTCAATATGATTATTTTCAGATCCAATATGACCATTATCAACCTTATCATGAATTTTATCATTCCTATAACCAGCTTCCTTAATATATTTCTTTTCCTAGTCAACCTGGCCACTTCTTAACTCAATCCATTTCAACCTTCAAGAAAACTCTTTTGGGGTATGAGAAATATATGTTAGATCTTGATACACTAAGGGTACATGGTCAATATGTTCCTATTAATTTAATTCATTAAGTAAGAGATGCATTAAATCTAGTTAAAAGAGAGTGGGCACCTATTAAGAGAGCCAATTGACAAAGGCTCACAAGTGAGATGCTAAATGTGAGTGGCCTAGTTTCATCCTTGGAAGAAAGGATATAAATTTATGAGAATAATCCTCACCAAACCTATCATCCTTAATATCCACTTCCCCAAAGTTTCTATTAGTCTTACATGATTCCTACTCATGAGCCCAATGAAGCTTATCAAAGCCATTTTTTCCCCAATCAGTTGAAAGAGAGAGTTGAAAAGATAAACCTTATTTTTGAAGTAAATATTGATATGAAAATTGAGTTGGATAAAATTAATATGCATTATTCCATGTCATTAAAAAAATAATTGGAATATAATCCCTCATTTCCCTCTCCCATTACATCCCCACCTCAAGAAGTGACCTCTAGATATGAAATCCCAAGTTGGAGATAAGGTGGAAAATATAAGCCTAAAGAGATCCCAAGTTTTTTGAATAATTCATCCACTCCTCAAAGTACACCACTACATAAAAAATAGACTCCTAATATTAACATCCTAAGCTAGAATAAGATAGTGGAATCATGGGGAAAGAAAGAGGATAAAGGCCTTGATAAAGAGTGTGAAGTTGAGAAAGAACTTGATCTTATGCAAGCCCCTCCCACCCTTCCTCAAGAGACATCTTGTCTTCCATGTTATCCCTCATGTGATATTCATCCTCATTATGATGCCTATCAACTTCATGAGATAATTTTCTAAGAGAACCTAGCCAAGCAAATTCAAGAGTTAGAGTCAAGGATGAAATTTCTAAGTCAAGGTGTGATGGAAGGTTTAGACCCAAAAGAAGATCCTATGTCTAAACACACCCCATATAATCTTATTCAAGAGAATGATCAAGCCAAATAAGATTTAAATGAAGTGGTTATCAAATTTAAGGATTAAAACCGAGACATTTTATCCCAATTTCTACCTTCCCTTCCTCAAGAGCTTTTAAAAGAATCCCATACACTTCACTCCCAATCAAATTTTGAGTTCTATGTGCCACCTCCACCAACTAGTTCATCTTTTCCTCACCCTATCACTCTTTGCCTTGATGTACCTATGGTATGGGAACCTAAATAGGAGCATCTAATTGATAATAATTCATAATTCTTTCTTGAATAAAGCATACCTCCTTGGCAACCTCATTGGGTTAAGTCACATGATTTTAAGATGCCTAGCTTGGCATCACCAAGAAGGAGAAGGATATGGAAGATCATGAAGTGATTTAAGAAGACTCTAAATTTATCAAAATGTTATATATTATCACCTCTATCATGAATATGAATGTGATATTAAGGATGGAAAACAATTTCAAGTCATTCTTAAAGAGTTGGAAGTCCTAGAAGAATCTCTTGAGATCAAGGTGGAAGTTATTGTTCTTGAAGATGACCCAATGCCTTAGCCTAATTTTGAATCACCCTCAGATGCATTGGATCTTGAATAAAACTAGATTGATGACCTCATACATCAAGAAGATAATATTGAAGAGGTAGTGGTTCTAATTGATAAAGAGGACAAAGATTATTGATAGCTACAAATGAAGTTCTTTCAAGAGATTAAAGAGCTTTGCCAAGTTGTGGATCAAGTACATGACAAGGTGAATAAAGAGTCTTCCATAGAGGATAATTACCAACATTGGGTATAATATTCAAATCTCCTTGATGAGCTAGAATAACTTACAACTGAGAATAAGCTCAATCTTATTGAGAGAACTATGGAAATTAAGAAGGTATGCCTTGTTAAACCACAATTGGAGGTTGTAATTGAGGATCCATATGAGAAGGTTGAGATTTTTTGGATGAGATAAGAGTTAATTTCCATAGACATATTTTTTGGAACTACTTGGTTCTCATTGAACATCATGCCAATGAAGTTGACAAATAACATGAAAAAGTTAGAGGCATCCGATCTGTAAATTGGAACTAATTTTTGTGCCAAAATGTTTACCTTTGATTATTTATAGGTAATTTATTAAATATATAGATATTAATCTATAAAATTATTGATTTAAATGAAAATAAATTCAAGAATACTAACCACACTACACAATATTTGATTATATAGTTTGTAAAATGCCTACATCTTTGGGTTCACTTATAGTAAAAATAGATCCATTTTTGTGAAAAGTGAGTACATGGAAAATTCTCACAATTGTCAAATGGACACTCTAAGACTACATATCAATTGGAAACAGAGCTTCAAAAAGTCTTGGTAAACCCAAAGATAGACCTTCCACCTTACTATCATTAATGCAATCTCACAATTATTCAAAATTTCAAAGAATCCTGATAAACTCATGAATAGATTCTCCACCTTATCTTACAAGTCCAAATGTGTGTATTTAGCCCTTTGAATAATCTTGGTAAACCCCATGAACAAATTTTCCACCTTCTTGAAAACACCTATAGATGTCTTATACTAAAAAATCTCACTTTTAGGCATCAAAATTGGTAACAAATGGCCCTTAAATCCAAACATTCAACATATGGTTAGAATTGGTTCAGAAACTAGAATATTTCACTAGTTTACATCAAGAGCTAAAAATGCATTTAGATGCCTCAAATTGGAGGAAGAGTAGAAGGAGGTCCTTATTTCTTATCAATATTTGATGAGGACTCTTCTTCATTTTTTTCTTAAAATACAATTTCCAATGCTTTATATAGCATTTAGTCCCATGGATGGTGCGGTTGAGCATTATGCCTTTTACATGGGAGGTCATAGTTTTAAAACTTGTGGCATAGGCTTCATGCTTTACACCTATACTTTTATCCCACATTCATGTGGTTTCATATTGTAAGCCTTTTTAAATATTCTTTGAAAAACTATTTTTAAATGTTGATAGGTATTTATCCCACATTTGGTGGGTGCCGATATTACCAACAATTTAATTAGCCTTGCCTTCCTCAATAGCCTCATGGCTTAGGCTAAATTCTCCACTGCTTAATACATTCATGTGGGGTGTTAATTGACCCATGGAAAATACATGGTCTTAGGGACACATAACAAGTTGGAATTCATGGAAAATACATGGAAAGCTTGGCATGGATCCTTGGCATTCAGTCTTGGCATCATGGCATGTATATCCATTGGTGGTATTTAGTTATGTTGGGCTCATTTAGGTTAAAATTTGACTCAAATCATATTTGTAAATTAGGAACCCATCCAAGATAAATTTGAACCCAGATCATCCATTCAACCCATTAAGGGTAAAATGTGGAACCCAAATCATGTTCTATGCTAAACTAGGTTTTCCATCTAAGTTGGCTAGCTCAGGCTCAATCTTAGCACTCTAAATCAGTCTTCACCCCAACTCACCTCCTTTAGATAACTTGACTCAATATTGGTTGGAATTTGGGCTCTCCACCCCAACTCATCTACATTTCAACTCAACTCGCTATCCAACTCGGGTCAGTATCCCAACTCAGGCTTGAGTTGACAAATTTTTTTAGATTATGGAGGAATAAGATGGTGGCAAGCCATGTGGTGTCTTAAGGACCCACCATGTGGACCACTCTCCATTCACCACTTGTCATCATCTAATTGTAGGTTCCATCCAAACTAATTTTTGCCTTGTTTAATCTTCAACATGTGATATCTTATGCATATGAGATCAAAATTGACCTATTCAAATTGTGTTAGAAAGGTCTCAATGAGCTCTACGTCATGACATTGATCAATCCAAAATTTGGTGAATTATTTTTTAGAGTGTATATAGATCCACCTAGATCAGAATCAATGCTAAAAGATAAAAGGCTGCATGTCTCACTAAATCCTTCATGTCATGAAGCAAGAAGGGTTCCAAACTTCCCCTTTGATCTAGGAGGGAGTTTCATCTTAGATTAGTTGCAATACCACAACTCCATAGTCTAATACTACAACTCTACAAAATCATAATTGATTAAGATAATATCATAACTCATGGGTTAAATAGTATAAGTAGACAAAATTGCTACTCTAATAGATAATATCATAAATTAAAGAGTAAAACCACAACTGAGTGAGTTTTGATATTGTCACTTAACCCCAATGGTATAGCTAGTTATTAGCAATTTAGCTAAAATTCTCATGACTATAACCAACAATATTGCAACTTGTAAAATTTTAGTATTGCAATATTACAAATGTTGAGTCGTGGTATTGAAATATCAAAATGTGACCTGTAAATAGAGAAATGTTAGTTCAAAACCCTATTTTAAATGTAATATCACTACTGTAAGACAAAACTGTGAATATATCAGTTATGGTTTTATGGTCAAGAGGACAATATCATAAGTCCATAATGATATGATTTTGACTTCCAAAAACTATCTTTTTTCTCAAATTTTTCACCCACTTTTGCCTCAAACTCCAAGATTCTACATAAAAATGGTTAGTAGTATGATTGTATGTGACATTTAATTAGATTTGTTGGCTATGGTCCCATCAGGAATGCTAAAATGAATTATGGAATACAAAGGTTATTAGTCAAGCATTAGTCAATAAATCCATGAAAATGAACAAAAAACTAAAAAAACAAAGCCAACTATTCATGTGGGGTTTGTTAATGATAATGAAGAACAAATTAAAAGAAAGTAAGATTGATTACCTTCCCAAATTTATTCCACCACACAAGATTGGCTCCAAGTATGTTTTCCCCTTGATCTAGAGCTCTAGCCTTTGTCAATAATGATTTCTTTGCTCCTCCATTACCTCGAGAACTCTATGCATAACCTAGACTCAATAGAAGAAATATACAAATTGGTCTATCAAATGAAGCTTACCCAAATGCAAATAACATAATAATAAATGCACAAATGACTTGTGGATATATTTTATCCTTATAATTCTACACAATTTAAGCTTTAAAATATGAGTGAGAGGCCACCTATTTATAGATTTTTACAATTGACCAGAATTAACTATAACTATCCATCTTGAGATCAAGATGTGTGGTCAATAATTCATTCAATTTTGGAGACTGAAATCAATAAATTCCCTCATAATGATTTTGGGGAAAGGGGAGTTAATTGGGCATGGGTGCCCATAATTCAAATATTTTATGCATTTATGGCTTATGGATGCCACCCCATAGATGATGTCACTGGGTGATGTAGATATTGGGAATCAATTTCCAATATTGAAATAATTAATAACCTCCATGTAAAATCCACTTAATCTCTTGATTTGAATTAATTATCCTTAAACAAGATTAATTAATATTTGTGCAATTCTTTGGAAATTAGCCCTCAATTAATAAAAATTGTTAGAAAGTCCTATTACTGGGTCTTAATTTAACTCAAGAAGAATTAGAAGGTGATGTTAGATGCATTGGGACCATTATCCCATTTAGGATGTTTCCAACACAAAATAATAAAGTCAAATGTCTCATGCAATAAAATTGGTAGAAAAGAGCAATCCAGAGCACTCTGGTATGAAATTGTCATTTTGACTCAAAATGATCTGATCAAAGTTGCATATCACATAAAATGCATTACTCCATTTAGGGATACATTGGCTTAAATTATCACTTGTATACAATAATCTCAAACCATTTAGCATGTTTTTAGTGATTTTGACCTAAATTGGGTATTTGATTATAATTTGAGTAAGATTGATAATTTCAACACAAATGGTGTTAAGAATTAGATGTCCACACCATCAAGGGGAGTTCCTAAATTAATTAAGATTGAAAGGGAAGCAAAGATGAATCATATTATGACTTAATATAATGCATCTAATGAGAAGGTCAATATGGTTAATTCTAATTTAGGGGTTTACACCTGTGACACTCCTCAAATATGTAATTCTAAGGACTCTCATGTTATGCTTGGACTTTGGAAATTATATGTTTATGGTGATAGATGCAAATCTAGGTCTAGAGTAAGGATAGTTTTAATCAATCCCATTAGGAAATAATATAATGCTTATTACAAACTTCAGTTTCCTTGCACCAATAATTTTGTAGGGTATGAAGCATTTATTTTAGGATTACAATTTTCTATTAAATAAAAGGTTAAATAACTACTAGTATATAGTGATTTTGAACTAGTTATCAATAAGGTCATAATTAAGTATCAATTCAAATTGTCTTATTTAAATAAATACAAGTTTAGAGTATGGGACTTGATTGAGTATTTTGATGCGTTCAATATTACTTCAATCCCTAGAAAAGGAAACAAGTATGTCGATGAACTAGCTTCAACTATAGCTAACCTAATGCCAAATCAAGATTCACAAAGGCTTAACATTGAATTGGTCCCATGCCCCTCTATACGTGATAATGTTAATCATAATCAAGTGTTTAGTGATGACCAATAGATCATTGAATTCATGAATAAATCAAAAGTGTTTGAGTCTCATATTATTGATGAGGTTAATGAGAACTCTCTTGATAATAATATAATTGATGACAATATAATACAACTAAATGATAACAAAATTCCTAAAGTCATGATTGCCTTGAAAAGACTATTTGATAAAGATAAGCTAGCTAAAATTTCTAAAGTTCCCAAGGTAAATGGGATGGATTATAATGTAATTAAATTAGAAACTCAAGGCCAACCTCAACTAGTAAACTTGGTATAACATGCACAAATTAAGAGTCTATAAATGCTAGAGACCTATTGACTAGGTACAAGGATTTTATTTCATGGTCTTTGAATATCTTTGATCCTCAAGTTATCACCCATACCATTCCCTTGAAAGAAGATTGTAAACCCTTTAGGTATAAGAAAAGACCAGTTAATCCTATTTTGGAATTGTTGAGTTATAAAGAGGTCAAGAAATTATTAGATGCAAAAATAGTTTTTCCAATTAGACATTCTACTTGGGTACCTAATCTAGTACCAGTTAGATAGAAAAATAGAGAGATTAGATTATGCATAGATTTTAGGAACTTGAACAAATATTTTAAAAAGGATAATTATCCTTTGTCATCTCTTGACCAAGTGATTCAAATTTTTAATAGTTCTACCATGATATCTTTCATAGATGTTTTTAAGTTACAATCAGGTACTTCTTAACAAGGAAGATAGAATGAAGATTGCATTCACAATAAAATGGGGCAATTTTTCTTACAAGAGGATTCATTTTGGACTCATCAATGAAGGGGATACCTTTCAGAGAGTTATGGACCATGCCTTTCAAGGTCTCATAGGTAAATGTATCATTATATATATGGATGATCTGACTATGTTTTCCAAAAATAGGGAAGATCACATAATACATTTACAACAAGTATTTAAATGCTATCAAAGGTATGGAATTTCCATTAACCCTAAGAAAAGCATATTTTATGTAACTAAAGAAAAATTACTAGGACATGTGATAACTAGAGATGGGATTTCTATAAATCCAAATAGAGTCAATGTTATATCTAAAATAGAACCCCCAAATAGTAAAAAAGAGCTTAATTTTTTCTTTGGGAAGATCAATTTTGAAAGGAAATTCATTTCCAGTTCTATAGAGATTGTGAAACCACTCAATGAAATGCTAAATAAGGATACAAAGGTTGAATGTAATGAATAAATAAATAAATAAAGCCTTCAAGGATATCAAGGAAGTAAAAGGATAGGCACCTGTGCTAATAAGTCATAACTTTGTAAAAGATTTTTATCTTTATTCTTTTGCTTATAAACATACTATATCAACTATATTAACTCAAAAATTTGATAAATGTGATTGTCCAATTTCATTTATGAGTACTAACTTCAAAAATGTTGAGTTAAATTATTCTCTAATTGATAAACAAGCATTTGTTTTAGTCAAGGTAGTCAAAAAGTTTAGACATTATATTCTTAGGAATAAAGTACGTGCTATAATGCTAGACCGTGTTACCAAACTCATGTTGATTCAATGTGAATTAGGAAAAATAAGAGGTAAATGGATTTACATACTCCATAAATATGGTCTTGAAATTAAAACTACTAAATTGGTGAGGTGTTAGGGATTAATTCAATTAATTGCTAACAGTATTCCTAGATTAAGCATCATATACGCTAACCAATAATAGTTTCAACCAAATGACTAGTATGATGCAATAATTCATTTCTTGATCAGTGGTTCTTGTCTTACAATACCAATAAAATAATATATAAGAGATTTGAGGCTCAAATTAGCTAACTTATTGATCAAGGATGGGATACTTTATAGGAAGAACTATGAAGGAGTGTATTTGAGATGCATTTCAAAGGAAGAATCAGCTGAAATTTTAAGTACCTTTCACAAAAAATGTGGGAGTGGACACCCCTTTTGGAAAAAAATAGCTTACAAAATCCTAAGGGCATGATAATATTGTCCAACCATTTTCAAACATACTCATAAGCATGTTAGGGAATGCCATCGATACCAAATATTCAATACAAAGGAAACTAAAATAGTTATGCCTTCAAGGCAAGTTTTAATTGACAAACCATTTTCTTAATGGGATTTAGACTTTGTAGGGGTTATCAACCCTAATTATTCAACTGGGTACAAGTATGTTCTTACTACCATATATTATTATACAAGATGGATAGAGGCAGTAGAAACAAAATAGTGTAGGACTAAATATGTTATCAAGTTCATAGAAGAGAACATTTGCACCAGGTTTGGGATGTCAATATCATTGGTCTATGATAATGGATTAACATTTACATCTATAGAGATGATTGAGTGGGCCTATGATAATAAAATAGCTCTTAATTTTTCATCTAATCATTACCCTTAGGGTAATAGAGTTTCAGAGTCTATAAAAAAGAATCTGATGAAAGCTATTAAGAAGTATTCATCTCAACAACTAAGAACATGGCATAAATTACTAAATTATGTTATATGGGTAACTAGAACCAGATTGAAACAAGATCTAAAAGTATCACCATTTCTCTTGGTATATGGACAAGAACCAATCTTTACAATTACTCTCAAATCTCCAACTTACAATTTTATACAAGAGTATATGGAAGAAGATCAAGAATATGTCAATTCCAAGTTACTTGATATCATCCAAATAGAGGATGATAGAGAAGAAGTATTTTATAATTTTAGTAAACATCAAACCAATGTTAAAATATGGTTTGATAAATGATCAAATATCAAGGTGTTCAAATAAGGAGACTTAGTTCTTCTATGGGACAACGCATCTAAGCCAAAAGGGAAACATGGGAAATTCACTCCTTTGTGGATTGGTCCTTACCAAATTATTGAGATATTAGGAGAAAACACCTTTAAACTCAAATACTTGTAAGGAGTAGAGTTCACTTTGCCAACTAATGGGTAGTATCTCCAGCACTACTTTGTTGTTGTTCCACCTCAAGTCTCTATGGAATAATCTATAAGATTAGTTAGAGTTAGTGTATGTAGGTTTAGATTAGTTTCATTCATATCCTTATTTATAAATAGTGTTTATGAATATATATTTTCTTTTTGTGTGTTTTCCTTCTTTGCTTTGTTCTCTAGCTTCTAATAAGTATTTTCTAAGATAGGTCTTCAAGCTCCAAATCCATCTCAATTCTCAAAATAACTTCATAAACCAATAATGTGGATATGACTCTTAAACATTGGTTGATCATGGATTTTGGAAATTCCAAGCTTAATGTACGCTTCTGAGAAATTGATGAGGATTAATATCTAGACTAATTGTTCCTTAAAAAAATCTTAAACCTTATTTTGATCTAATTTTGATTTCAATAAAGATTGCATGTGTTTGAGTGAAAGTTGAATTATTAGAACAAAGTTATGCTATCACTTAAAAAACATTATTACCTAGGATGAAGTCTATGACTAAGGATATTGTCTTAAAAATCAAACATTTGACAAAAATACCAAACACCTAGCTAATTATGGTTCCTAACCTTCGTTGGAAAGCTAAAAATAGTTGAAAAATACAAAAATAAAAGCCTTATTGAAAATATAATTTTTTTTTTAGCAAATATGATTCCTGTAACCTCCATCGGGGTTATAGATGTTTGACTGGTAGTGGAGAAAGGCTTAGAGTGGAACCAGAGGTATTTTTGTCAGAGCTATGAATGTTTGGCTGGTAGTAAAGCAATGCCCAAGCCTTCCCCCTTTTATAAATCATGATTTATAATTAATATCTAAATATGCTAGAAGTCTATGTTAATGATTAAGGTCATGAAATCTAGAAGTTATTTTCTAAATCCCAATGGTAATCAGCAAATAAATCAAAGCACACACATAACATGATTGAGTTTTAATATTTGACCTTAATTCTGCATTTGTAAGAATTTTTTTAATTATGAATTTATCTTAATAATGGAACTTGATCATGTGGAATGATTATTCTTATTATTTTGAACCAAAAGTATCTAAATTTTAACATTTTGCAATGTTTCCCACATAATTCACCATTTTTTGAGCTCAACATCCTCAATTTCTAAAAATGAGGACCTTATTCAAATTTTGTAAATTATGCTATAAATTAGGCATTAAACTTGATTAGAGTGCATTATTGAATATCGTGTGTTGATTTAGCTTACACTGAAATGCTAACACAAGCTTTATTTTATCTTATCTAATGTTGCTAACATTTGGCTCATGTGTTTTCATCTTGCAAGATCAATGGATCTTCATTAGAATGAATAAATGTTCATGAGCTTATGCTTCAATGTTAATTTGACCTTTAGTTGGTTAACTAATATGGTCCCATTCGAGTCATTATGCTAACATTTGTTTCTTAATTGATTAATTGAATCTAATTTTAAATAATGTTCAAAACCTTAGTATAAATTACTTTAGCTTAAGTTCTTACTAAAATAGATTCATATTTTTAACGGGTCACTTTAATCCATATTAATCTTAGTTTAATTTAACCTAAGTTTTGATTAAGTTTATTAATTCATTAAAACCTTAGTCTAATATTTATGCTAAGTCTTTATATATCCTGAGTACTTATTTTTTATTTTACTATTCATAGGTATGAATTAATACAAGGTTGCCAAGTGTTAAAACCTCACTCAATTAGATAAAAGATTAATGACATGTAGGTGATCACCTGAATTCAATAATTCAAAATTCCTCAAATCAATATCATCAGTGTGTATTCTTATGTACAAATTTTTATTGACGATCCACATTGAAGATTGAGGTCAATAAGTCAAGATCAAGGATCAACGGTGCACATTCAATAGTGCAGATGGAGATATAATGGTGATCCCAAAGTCAATATGTCAAAGGATTTAAATATCAAACATGATGGTGACAAGTTTCACAATCATGGTGAATTGGTAGTAGATTCATGGCACACATTTTATTGTGTGTTTATTAGATCAATGATGCACATTTCATCATGTAGATCAAAGATCGACGATGTGCATTCAATTGTGTAGATGGAGATCGATGGTACAAATTGAGTTAATAAGTTAATAAACTTAGATTGCATAAAAGGATGACACATGGTTTAATAACATTAACTAAATGGAGAATTTCAATAGGATACATAGAAGATATATAGAGCTACCAAGTGTCATAATCTTGAAATCTCAGATCAAAGATCAATGACCAACATTGAAATTCAAGGCTAAGAGACTCCTAAGGAGATCAATGAAATGAATTTGATCAAATATCCAAGTGGAATGAGATGAAGAAATGTGTCTAAAGTGATAATGGTCATGTTTTAAAATTAAATAAATAGTGTGGTAAGGAGATGCCACATAGGCATACATGTCATTTAAAAGATTTTGTGGACCCAAGCATGTGAAGGTATAAATACAAGATCCAAATATGATTTGGATTGCCAAATTAAATACTTTAAATGCATATGCCACCTTTAAATCTCATTTAAACCCTCCAAAATCCTTTAGACATATGAACAAGCCCTAAAAATTTTCATGCCTTCATTTTTTCAAATTAGAAAAGAGAGCCTGGTAATCAAAGTTGTTGAAAGAGTCTAATCAAATATCCAAAAGTGTTGAATTGTCATTCACAAGTGGAAAATTTAATCATAATAATAATAATGGAAACTTATGGAGCTACTTTGATTAAAATGGTTGAATTATATTTGTCATTAGATGAAGGTAGAGTTTTTAAAGATACAAAGTTTGTAGCTTTTTCATTGAATACAGGAGACAATAATTGCTCGAGCTTGTTTTGGATCATAGAGAACTAAGGAATTTTAACTAAGGAAGAGGAGAAGCTACTTTTGGTAAAGAGGTTATACAATTACATCATGGAAATTTAGTTTATATGACTCCATTTTTTTGTTGCCAAGCCAGAGGTATTACACTACATTGATGTCCTTAGTCCTATTTTTAAAGATGTTAGAATTGATAATGGCATGCTTATCCATGAATCTAATTTGATAAAAATAGCATACATATCCCATGTTACCTTTGAATCCTATTATAAACTACCTAAGCCCCAAATAGACATCACCTCCATTAATGCATGGGTATAAAAACATACCATGGAGGATATCCTAAAGAAATGGTTGGAAGTTGGTAACAAGGTCATTGTAGATCCTAAAAAGAAAATACATGCGAGATAATTTATAATAGGAGTCAGAAAGATTATGACCATGTTGAATAAATTATATGGATTTGTACATACTACACATGTAGAACCAATATGGGTGCCTATTGGATATTTCAATATTAAAAAAGTGGTAATACCTCTTTTATGCAAAATCATTAGAATTTCCTTAAGTAGATAGATATCTAGGATTAAAACAAAGAAGAGAACTAAATTTTTAATTATGTCATATTTTTATATGCCTTATGTGCTACAACTAAAATCCTCAACCAAAGAGAGTGGTCTCCTAATGGCACCCAAACTATGTCCCAATATTATTCAAAATTGTATATTTCTAAAATAGGGACCATATCCAGTTCATTTGTGACTATGTATATCCTACTTTGAGCCAAGCCATCAATGGTGTCCCCATGATGTGGGTAACTCCTTTAATTAAAAAATCCATTGAGATAATGGGAGATATCTGACTGTACCTTGACTATACTATTATCAAAATAGAGGGAACCCAAAGTGCCCCCTTAAACTACTTGTACATATACCAGATAAGTTGGTAGAACAATAAGTATCATATCATTTGTTTAATAGAATAGATGGAATCTACAAGATAAGAGGAAAGGATTTCTCCATGGTTTTCTCATGATAATTGGTACAATCATTTTTAGACAATGGGACCACATTGAAGCAACTTCAAAACACTAGCTTTATTTTAATTTACAGGTAGATGACAATAGACAATGGGATCCCAATGGTATGGTAAAGGAGAACTTGAAGAGAAAAGGCATTCTGGTTGTACCTTATGAACATGAACCTAGTGCATTTGACTTCATATACACTAAGGCAACCACCTATGATGAAGTTGTTATAAGGCTAAAGGAATATAATATAAATCCTATATATAGATTATAGAGAGATTAGAAGATGGAAGGTGGATGGAAACTTGGTCCTAGACAATATCATCTGGTAGATGTTTGCCCTTCTAATCTTCCCATAGCTAACATACAAACATAACATAGGCCTGAAAAAAGAAGACTAGGAGAAGTTGCTTCAATCTCCTTAGTCCCTGAGTCTTCTAGAACAATAGAGCAAGATTTGCCTCACCAAGAGGAAATTCACATGATAGCATTAGATCCTTAGGAATTTTTTGAAGATGCACTGAGAATGCTCTCCATGACTTATGAAATAGATGTATATGCAAAGGAGGAAAATGTTGAATAATATAAATAGGAAAAGGGAAAAGAGAATTCATTGGACTTAATAATCATTGATCATTACAAGAGGAAGTATAAGACTACAATTGTCTCAAGGGAAAAGAAAGAAAAAATGGCTATCATTCCCCCTTTGAAGGACATCAATCTATTTAGTGAAGAGAACCCAATATATGGACTGGATATACCTGAATGGTTCACATATGAACCAAGGATGGAGAAACTTCATACTATCTATCACCCATGGGCTATAGTGAAGACCACAAACATCCCTCTATAACAAGATTTAAAGCCTTGTATCATATCATTGCAAGATGAAGAATAAAAGAGGATTTATAGTCCAAACCCTTCATTAGACCAGTCACAAATAAAGGTTCCAATCAAGCATATGGGCTAGTATTTCATGGGAATCAGGTATGATCCAACTACTACATGCCTACAAAGAGTGACTGAGACAATTATCATAGAGCAAGGTTAGGAAGTTATACACCAAAGGGTTGAGCCTTTAGTTCACCTAACTCAGAAGATGGAATAGATACCAAGGGAAGACCCCATATTTTAAGAAGATGTTCTAGAGCTAGCCCAATCCTAGTCAAAAAGGCTACAGGCTACCATCAAAGGGATAAAACAAGAGAATAAAATATTTGAATAAAAATATATTCTATTAGTACCTATAAATATTTTTAATAGATTTAAAATAATTATCTATGAGAAATTTAGTTATTTGAAGGCAATAAGTTTCAAATTGGACATGGTGAGTAAACAACATGCCATGGATCTGAACTAAGTCAACTAGTGTCAAGGCTTAGACAAGAAAGTAAAGGCATTGATCAAGATAATAATGGAAAACCATATTATTGAACTCAAAATGGTCATCCCATCACACCTAAATATGTCCATGATAATCTTGATGGAGAAAATCAAGGACATAAATAAGTGGTCCAAAAGCATTGAAGGTCTCTAAAATGACTTCAAATAATTAGAGGATAGAATGGTACGTATATTATGATGTTTGATTAAGGATCCAACCATCCCCGGTCAAACATGCCTAGTAACTAATAAGTAATTCTAGTAGAAAGATACATATTTCATCTAATAGGTCAAGAATAGAAGAAAGAGCACCATAGGGGCTGACAACAAACATATCTTGGACATGATATTATTAGAAAATGAAAATATTGGTAATGCTAGGAACATAAAGGAAGTCATGGGCATAATGGATGAAATATTCAAATATTTATCAGGATAAACAAATGAGCTATTCATAGAGCCAATCATCAATCTTAGGTTGATTGATGAATAATATGACAAATCCATAAAAATTTTGGAATAAAAACAAAGGAAATAATTGTAAGGGAATCTCAAAGACAACAAGGTTGACTTAGAATATTCTTATGTATCAAAACATGTAAATCATTTTCAAATAATATACTATTTTGTAAAAGTATGTGCAATGTGTAATGCACATAGCTTATACGTTAGTCATATTTTAAAAGTATCATTGATATTAGAATATTTGTAAAAAGACATATGTCCTTGACAATTTTTTTCCCTTTTGATAATGACTAACTGATATACCTCATATGTTTCTCTTTTAACATATAAAAAGAGGGTATTATCATTTTAATAAAGAAAGAATTTTTAAAGAGCAAAACTATTTTGTAAATTTTAGAGCCAGCAATACAAGCAAGAGAATTATGTGAAGATTGTCTCATTTTGTTTTTTTTTTTTTTTATCATGGATTTTTCCTCAAATATCTAATTTGATGTTTAGATTTGAACAAATTTTATGACTTCTAGATGTGCATGTATTAATGCAGAATTATTAATTTGACCTTTACACTAGGTTGACTGAAAGTCATTAGATTCATTTCAATATCATTGATTTTCTAGAAGATGTGTAGATGCAATTTTCTTGTTTAAGTAAATATTTAAAGTGAATCTGATCTCTAATTTGTATGTTTTCAAATATCCTTAGACATTTGCCTAGTATAAGATAAGATCTATACTATTTGGTAATTTCATGTCATATGTTGGTTTGAGGATGCATATCTCTTATGAAATTAGACATCTCTCTTTCTGCCTCACCCTTCCTATTTTATCATTTTTTTATCAAATCAATGTAGTTTACTTTCTCATTGTTAATATTCATGCTAGATTAGAGTCTTGGACTTTAGGTTTTGTTCATTATTCATTAGATTTAGCTAAAATAATTTTAGATTCTTCAAAAAACTTTAGGAACATAGTTGTTCCCAATAACCATTTGCATAATCATTTTGTGAAATAGTCAAATAGCTTGGCCACTACTCCACCATAGATCTCAAGAAGATCACAACTAGTAACTCATGTAAAATATTTTTTGAATCTTGAAATAAGAAGTGTTTTCAACACTATGAGAACCCTATGATACATTTATATGCATCAATAGGTGGGATATTGACATGCATCTCTTTAAACTAGCATATCAAGGCACATCATAAACAAGAGCAATATAAATGAAAACATCATGTGACAATCATAGAATATTAATAATCCATGTATAAGTAGTAATAAGCCAAAAATGTATGTCATGTATATCTCTCAAAATCATGTTTTTATACATCATGAGAATATATATAAATACAAAAAAAATAGGAGTTATCACAATCAACTCTCATCATGTTCTTCCTTGGGAGGAATTTATTGAAAACTCTAACTTATCCTAGATATAGATGTTATTGATAGATATGGTGGTGGAGGCCCCATGACAACCCACTGTGTAGCTAGATACATCACTAACCACTTTGACTCTATCTCATGTCTAGACCTAGAGGTCCATCTAGTCCACTACAACCTTGTATACTCCTTATAAGAATCCACTCTCTACTCTACAGGAACTTCTACCTCATAAGCTCAGCTCTAGTAACTTATCTCATCCTTGGCACATAAGAAATCATCTTTAATGCACAAGGCATCATCCCTAACCCCAGTCACATCGACCAAGGCTCTTGTTGATCCATCCCCTATGTTTGTACCATCTCTCCAAGCATCATCTATCTCCTATGTGAACCTCTACATCTCTACCTATGTAAAATCCTACTCACTAGTTGATATCACAAACTCCACATCCTATGTGGATAACTAGGCCTGGACTCTTACTAACTATGTCATATATCCTATAAGACTTGAAATCTCTACATCCATGGATATGATCAAACCCTACAGTGTAGTGTTCTCTCCTTGTATAGTAGCCAATTGTGCCTATAACCCAACCATAGTGCTCTATAACCATACTATCTCCAAGAGGCATGTAGAAATCTCCCTCTAGAGCTTGTCAATCAATGCCTAGTCCTCTATAGACCTCTCTATGCATGATGGCCCTACCCCTCTTAATATTGATCCTAAATGTTTACCTATCTTGAAGGGCCCTACCTCTCTATAACCTATCTCATGACCACCTAGGGCATCTCCTATATCCACATCCTAGATATCTAGCTTGGTCATCTCTATATACTATGTAGGATCATGTTGTCCCTATGACTAAACTACCTATAATAGAACGGCATATGGAATGGTCAATTATACTAGTACCTAACCCTACTACTATGTTGGGTGGGGCCTATCCCAATCCCTCCTCATCCTAACCCATCTTTATCTTAGGACTCATTGTTATGGAAATGGCCTAGTCAATCGGATGGGTCACACTCCTAACCACCATGCATCATATGCATCAGTAACCCCTACATCTAGAACCTCAATCTGGGACAAAATCACTAAAACACATTAAATCATTCTAACCTATCATAAATCGTGTTGATTTAGGCAAATGTATCCCTGAATGGAGCAATACATTTTATGTGATGATTATCTTTTCTCAAATCACTTCAAGGCAAATTGTGACCACACAAAATGACACTATGGACTACTAAATTCTTTTAATCTGATAGCACATGTCATGTCCATAATTCCCTAACTAGGGTATTGTTTCATACACAACATGACACCTTCTTCTGATTACACTCCATTTAAATTATGACTTAGTAAAATGACATTTTTGACCAGGTTAATTAAGTGTTTAACAAATTTCCAAAAAATTGTAAAAAATTAATCAAAGTCACTTAATCAAATTAAATCAAATCAAGAGATTAAGTGATATTGGCCATTGTGTTTAGCTCACTCATGAAAAAATACCAAAGCTCAAATTTACTATAGTTAGGGTGTAAAATGAACTATTTTTATGCCTAGGGGTCAAAATATAGTAATGTTTTCATATTTTTCACCCCCTAGGCCTATAGTTTTTATATTTTATTTCTCTTGGGCTACTATTTTAACCCCTTTGATCTAATTTTCTTCCCACTTTATTTTAATTTCTCCATTTTCAGTCTTTTTGGCTAAAATTAATGAGATTATAATTTCTTCCAATTGAGGGCCCACCCATCAAATATTTTAAAATTTTATGTCATCCCCTCAAGGGGGCATCATGGGCCACCCAAATGATGTTTGGGGCATTTTTTAAACCTATTTCTCTATAATTCATGAAAATTTTGAAAAAGGAAAGTGGAAATGAAATTTATTTCTTCTGATTATAGTGACCTTTTTATACTTTGAAAAGACATCACTTCAATCAAATGTCTTGCCACACATTCTCAAATAGGGGGAAAATATAGACATCCAATTCCTATCACTATTGTGCTACATTTGTCAATCTAAGTAACATTTTATGATAATGCACAATCTAGGCCAAAATCACTAAAATGCATTAAATCATTTGAACTTGTCATAAATAGGTGTTAATTTAGGCAAATGTATCCCTGAATGGGGCAATACATTTTATGTGATTATTATATTTTCTTAAATCACTTTAAGTCAAATTATGACCACCTAAAATGACACTCTAGACCACTAAATTCTTCTAATTTGGTAGTACACATCATGTGCATTTGTTATTTTATGTCCATAATGCCCTAATTGGGGTATTATTCTATACACAATTGACACTTTCTTCTGATCATACTCCAGTCAAATTATGACTCAGTAAAATGACATTTTTAACTAAATTAATTAAGTGTGCAACAAATTTTCAAAGAATTGTAGAAAATTAATCAAAGTCACTTAAGCAAATTAAATCAAATCAAGAGCTTAAGTGATATTGGCCATTTTATTTAGATCTCTCACATGCAAATACTAGAGATCAAAATTTACTCTAGCTAGGGTGCAAAATAAACTATTTTTACCCTAAGGGATCAAAATATAGTAAATTTTTCATATTTTTCATCCCCTAGGCCTATCGTTGCTGCATTTTTTTCTCTTTGGATACTATTTTAGCCCCTTTGATCTATTTTTCCTCTTTCTTTCTTCTAATTGATTCATTTTTCATCATTTTTTATTAAAATTAATGATATTATAATTTCTTCCGATCGAGGGCCCACCCATCAAATATTTTCAAATTTTCCATTGTCCCCTTAAGGGGGCATCATGGGCCACCCAAATGATTTTTTTGGCATTTTATAAACCTTTTTCTTTGTAATTCATAAAACATTAAAAATGGAAAGTGGGAACAAAATTTATTTCTTCTGATTATAGTGACCTTTTCATACTTTGAAAAGATGTCACTTCGATTGAATTTCCCTCCATGCCTTCTCAAATAGGGGAAAATGTAGACATCCAATTCCTATCACTATTATGCCATAATTATCAATCAAAGCAACATTTTGTGACAATGCATAATCTAGGCCAAAATCACTAAAATGCATTAAATCATTTGAACTTGTTACAAATAGGCATCAATTTAGAAAAATGTATCTCTAAATGCGGTAATACATTTTATGTGATTATTATATTTTCTCAAATCATTTATAGTCAAATTATGACCATGTAAAATGACACTTTAGACCACTAAATTCTTCTAATTCAGTAACACATGTCACATACATGTGTTATTTCATGTCCATAATGCCCTAATTAGGGTATTATTTTGTACATAATTAACACATTTTTCTAATTATACTCTAATCAAATTAAAACTTAGTGAAATGACATTTTATTCTAGATTAATTAAGTGTGTGACATATTTCTAAAGAATTGAAAAAAAATAATCAAAGTCACTTAAGCAAATTAAATCAAATCAAGAGCTTAAGTGAAAATTCTATAGAAGTTATTAAAAATATATTTATTGGAAATTCATTCCTTGAATCTACATCATCCCATGACATCATGAATGGGGTGGCATCCATAAGCCATTAATAGAATAAATATCAATATTAAGCTCTCCCATGCCTCATTAATACCCCATTATTTCAAATATTATTGGTAATATTTATAACTTGTCCCTCCAAAAATGAATTGATCCATGGCCACACATCTTGATCTTAAGATGGATAGTCATGATTTATTATGAGCAATCTTTAAAATTTATAAATAAGTGAGATAAAACCACCATTTTCAATCTTTAATAATACAAACTTATTATGTAGAAGTTGTTATAAAAAAAGCTTCACCAATTTGCACAAATTAAATAAATATTGTGAGACTAAGCCATTGGTGCACTAGGAAGTAAACTGTTTTTCGCTTTTTCACATTCAAAGGAGGTAAGAAACTAAGATAAATGGTCAGGGGTTTGTACGTACCCAGATGAAGTTTGCATACCATTATCCAGACATTGTAGCGACTCCTCTTTGGCTGTGGAGGACAACACCTGTAGAGAGAAAGACTTAAACAAAGAGATTGTTAGATGGATATAAGGTGGACTGCCAAGCAAAGCTTGGTCTCAAAAGTGCAAGGACTTCCTAGAGGGATGACAATCCACTAGTTGATAAAAGAATGTTGAATAAAAGAGAAATGCTGAAAGACTAAACAAAAAAAATAGAGATAATGCGTACCTATATTCTGTTGTCAGTCTATCATAGTCACCGATGCCAATTAGTCTGCCAACGTCGATTGGTTAATGTTGCTGACATCGGTTAGTCTACCAATGTTAGTAGGGGAAATGGACCTGGAGGCCAGTGTCAGTCAGGGAAATGGAGCTTTGGATGAGTTTCAGGGTTGTTTGTGGTCAACAGATCAATTTGGGATGTCTGTGGGAGTTTTAGTGGCTTGTGCTGGGTTTGCAGGGCAGAGAGTGTGGCTTGAAAGAGGGACCAGATGGAGGATAGGGATGAGAGGGAGACAAGGGTGAGAGAAGGCTTTTCAGCCTCTTCGAGAAGAATAGATTGGGTTGTGTCAAAAATGCTTAGAAATGGATAATGGACTGATTGCTAATATAACCTAAGAGCACTGAAATAAAAACCAGTAGAAATAGTTAGTTGTGAGTGGAGAGGTAGAAGTGCAGGGGTTCTATTTCCATTGTGGCTGATGCAGGAGATGTCATGCAATCTTCAATCTAGCTTGGAATGATTGGTGTAGAACCTATGATCCTATAGAGTGTTGTTGAGACGTTGATACCTATAAAGAGTCAAGGAGCGAGAAAGCTTGAAACCTGGAGCAAGAGAATTCACGTTCGCGTGGGGGTTGATTGATTCAACATCCCAGGGTGAAGAGAATTCACCTTCAGGTTATTTTAAGTGACTGACATCAGTGACTCTGCCAGTGTCAGCTGACTAATAACTGACGTCAGTGGCTAGAAGATGGGAAAAAGGGCTAAAATTAGCCTTTTGCCTATTTTTCCAACTGCCAGGTCTAATTGTCATTAGAAAATGGTCGAAGGTGGATTAAATAAGTGTGAGAGGGTTGAAATAGGTCATAAATTGGTCATAGGGTGATGGGAGGCATCTAAAGAGAGGTATCCAAGGTAGGGTGAGGTGTCATGGGTGATGTGTCATGGGTGAGGTGTCAAGGGGGGTGTTATTAATTCAAAATAAATAATTATTTTAAATTAATAAGTGTGTGGGTTAGGAATGTGTTAGAAGTGGACCAAGGGGACCAAAGAGGAGTTGACCAAGGAGTAGACATAATTTTGGTGTCTACATTTGCCTCTTTTTGTCTTGTTGGTTATTCTTGACGAACTGCAAGATAAAAATAGGAGTAAGTTGCCCCAGGTATGGGATGAGGTCTTTTCTTGTCTTGTTGGTTGTTCTAGTGAACTGCAAGACAAAAATAAGTGTTGATTGCCCCAGGTATGGGATGAGGTATTTTTTTTGTCCTATTGGTTATTCTGATGAACTGCAAGACAAAAATGAATGTAGGTTGCCCTAATTATGGGATGAGGTATTCCCCCTCAAAGTGGGAGTCAAGGGAAGGGAACCTAAAATTGGGTGCTGATTTGATAGATAGTGGATGGGTATGGTGAAGTTTGAGTGTGAATGTTGTAAAATTTGAGATTACACATATACCACTTCACGAGATGGTCAAGTCAAATTATCACAGTCAAAGGTTGAGTAGTGCTAAAATCGAAATAACTGGGCCCCAGCATTTAGTCGTAGCTGATTAGGTTAAACGATCCAAGCTGTAGCTGCAATGGTCATCGTGTTCCAAGTATCCTAGGCTCAGGAAGTGCTCTTGGAAAACATGAAAATGTCACAAGTAGTGGGGATCAACTTGCTCGTGATCCAATACTTGTGAGGGTTAAAATGTGGGTTGCGGATAATTTTGCTAACCATTCGTGAGGTAGCATATATGCAATCAAAACAACCAAGGTAGAGTTTTCTCGAAAGTGGTCATGGTCTGAGGAGATATTCATGATCTCCATAGTCATTGGTCACATTGAGTCGAGATAGAAAGTTGGTCCATTAGATGGATGGATGAAGGAATGGCCGAGCTAACCTTAGAAGACCCCGTGTCAACTGAGTGTTGCCTACATAGCCCCTGTTTGAAGGGCCTCAAGCCAATGTAGTTCTCCCTAAAAAGGGAGAAAGAGGGTCGGTTATGGATGGGTTGGATGAGGTTAAGCCATGGTTAAAGGTAATATGGTTTATCCATCAAGTAGATGAATAAATGGATATGACCAAGCTAACCCCAGAGGACGTCGTGTCATCTGAGTGCTGCCTACATAGCCCTTGTTTGAAGAGCCTCATACCAATGTAGTTCAGGTGAAGAGTCAAAATGGTTGATGATTGGTTTTGGTCATGGTTAAAATTCAAATGGTTTATCCATCAAGTAGATGAAAAAATGGATGTGGCTGAGCTAACCCCAGAAGACATCATGTCATCTGAGTGCTGCCTACATAGCCCATGTTTGAAGGGCCTCAGACCAATGTAGTTTAGATGAAGAGTCAAAGTGGTTGATGATTGGTTTTGGTCATGTTATGTTATGGTTAAAGATAAAATGGTTTGTCCATCAGGTAGATGAACAAACGGATGTGGCCGAGCTAACCCCAAAAGACATCATGTCATCTAAGTGCTGCCTACATAGCCCTTGTGTTGAGGGCCTCAGACCAATGTAGTTCAGGTGAAGAGTCAAAGTGGTTGATGATTGGTTTTGGTCATGTTATGTTATGGTTAAAGATAAAATGGTTTGTCCATCAGGTAGATGAACAAATGGATGTGGCCGAGCTAACCCCAGAAGATGTCATGTCATCTGAGTGCTACCTACATAGCCCCTGTGTTGAGGGCCTCAGACCAATGTAGTTTAAGTGAAGAGTCAAAGTGGTTGATGATTGGTTTCGGTCATTTTATGTTATGGTTAAAGATAAAATGGTTTGTCCATCAGGTAGATGAACAAATGGATGTGGTCGAGCTAACCCCAGAAGATGTCATGTCATCTGAGTGCTGCCTACATAGCCCCTATATTGAGGGCCTTAGACCAATGTAGTTCAGGTGAAGATTCAAAGTGGTTGATGATTGGTTTTGGTCATGTTATGTTATGGTTAAAGATAAAATGGTTTGTCCATCAGGTAGATGAACAAACGGATGTGGCTGAGCTAATCTCAGAAGACGTCATGTCATCTGAGTGTTGCCTACATAGCCTCTATGTTGAGGGCCTCAGACCAATGTAGTTCAGGCGAAGATTCAAAGTGTTTGATGATTGGTTTTGGTCATGTTATGTTATGGTTAAAGATAAAATGGTTTATCCATCAGGTAGACGAACAAATGGATGTGGTCGAGCTAACCCCAGAAGACATCATGTCATCTGAGTGCTGCCTACATAACCCCTGTGTTGAGGGCCTCAGACCAATGTAGTTCAGGATGGTGGATAGGTTGGTTTGGTCATGATGATGTTACATCCTTTTCCATATTGTGTGATGGTGTATTCTATAACATTGGTTGAGTGGTCTTTCATCCCTAGCAATTTTCCATATTAGTAATGGTGTATGCTAAAAATGAATTGAGATTATTTATGCTTTAACAAGTAATGGTTTATTCTTGACATAAATTGTGTGGTCGATAGTTTTCATGTGTATTGGTGTCCACAAAAACTAGTGAATGAGCTATGTCATGGCAGTGGTCTGAAAATGTTTGGTTTGATTTGGTTGGGTTTTGGTTTTGGTTTTGGATTTGGTTGGATTATTTGTGACCAAATGTAAAAAGTGAAAGGCGCGTTTCTCTTTCATTGACAAGGACCATAATGATGGCATAGATAGGGGGTTGTTTAGAAACAAAAGCCCCGTTCATGCATTACATCGTTGACCATTGGTTGTGTTAGAGAAGTACTCGAATCACTTGACATTAAGTGAGCTTGAAATCCCTTGAGTATGTTGGGGTGATAGGTTTGATTATGTGCGATGTGAGGGTAGGGTAACTCTTTGCAGCAGGGATAACTTTGCCCCTTTTATAGGTGACCCTAAGAATGACTATAGACAAGTCCATGACTTTATAGTTTGTCAGTCAGTTTTTTTTTATTTTTATTTTTTGGTAGACTGATCAATGCGGGAAGTCTACGTAGAGATGTCATTTTGTTTTGTGGTCATTTGTGAAGCTGATCGATGTGAGAAGCTTCTAAGAAAGTGTTATTTTGTAGCAAGATTTAGGCATAGCCATCCTTCGAGGGAGTGGTCTATATTTTTGCTTTATATGTTTAAATGTCTTTGAATAGCTGTCCTTCAAGGGAGCAGTCTATCAATTACAGGAATTATGTAGCTGTCCTTCGAGGGAGTAGTCTGCATTTAGAGTTTTATGACCTTGGAATAAGCATCCCAATTTTATATGTTTTTGTTGACTAAAATTTTGGTCAAGGACTTGACTATATAGGTTTAGAGGGTTTCCCTTTTATTAGGATGAAGCATTCATGCTTGATAGAAAGGGTTGACTGATGTTTGTAGGGTTGAGAGTTAAAAAGGAATAGGAATGACGATGATGGGAGGTTACTCAAGGGATTGAGCTCAAGTTAAATGTCAAGTGAATAGTTACTTGACTAATAGTAGACTGGTCGAAGATGTAAGGCATTAAGGGGCTTAGGTTTTAGTCATCCTTCGAGAGAGGATAGACGAGAAGTCCCTGATCTATGCTTATGCGTCATGATTCAAGGTTTGAGTCAATTAGGAGCAAACTTTTCCCATTTTCTTCATTCCAAATTGGTCACATGTTGGTAATTTTTTGGTTGATTGATGTTTGGTCGATGCTGGGTTGGTTGATGTTTGGTCAATGCTTGGTTGGTTGATGTTTGGTTGATGTCAGACGTGAAGTTGGTCAGGATGTTGTTGGCATTTGGGACAATGCCAAACATAGTTGTTGCAATCTTGGTGAAGAGTGGGCCAATAATAGCCCAGGTAGAGGATGCACTTAGCAAGTGAGTTACCACTAAAATGTCCCCCACAAATCCTGTCATGGACTTGTTTGATGACGTGGGATGTTTCAGTGGTTGTTAGGCATTGGATAAGGAGGTTGTCGAGAGCTTGCTTGTAAAGAAGTCCCCCTAGCATGGTGTAATGAGCAGTGTTCTTGATAAAAGCTCACCATCTATTGCTAGAGAGTTTGGGAGGGATGATAGAATATGTCAAGTAGTCCATGAGTCGCTTATACCAAGCGTCATGTGGACTAGTGAGATTAGGAGGAATTTCCCCCAGTGATGATGGTCGAGACATGTCCAAGACAGAAATCTTGGGTTGTGTTGGTTGAGAGGTTTTGATGAATAATGGATATGTCAAAGGTGTAAAAGTTTGGTCTTTTCCTTTATTCTTCACAGTTTGGGGCCTGGTGGCCACATTAATTGTGTTGATTTCAAATAAAGGTGGTGGAGGGACCATAGTCTTATGTTGGTATCCCAATTTAGGTGATGAGGTTTTGGAGGCATGTGATGGTGTCAGTAGTTGGTCAAAAATGTGGTTAGAAGAAACCTCAACATGAGGGGTGTCTTTTTCCAGATGTTGACGGATGACAGCCTTAAGGGTGCAACAACGCTCAGTGTCATGCCCCAGTGTGCAATGATACCAGCATATTTTAGTGTCATCGAACCAAGGTGGTTTTGGTCTAAGAGGTTGGTAAGGCTTGATAGGTGGGAGGATGATGCTATATGACTACAACAATCGACATAACATCAAAGCATAAGAACCCTTTAATGGGTCTACACTCTTTGTTGCAGTAGAGGTTGACCATTTCTATTTAGGAGTTGTTTGGAGGGTTTGACATGTCACCTTTTTAGTTGGTGGTATGGCCACATGTGGAGATGGCACGTTCTTGTTAAGATGTGTTGGATGTGGGAGCAATCTTGCTAAAGTAGATGGATGTGGACCCAAGATGGATGGTAATGGCGAAGGTGGGGGAGGAGTTCTCCAACGGGGTTTAGTAGTCTTCTTTGGTTTAGTGTGAGGACTACTATTGTGCAGGGTGAGGTTTAAGTTTACCATCACTTGTGGGTGAGTGAGTTTGGATGTAGGGCACACACCAAGGGATTTAACCTATTTTGGCATGGTGGATGACTGCAAGGGTTTAGATGAGGTTGCATGAGGTTTTATAGTCAGTTGTTTAAAAGATTGAGGCGATTGTGAGAGAATCATCACCGGATCTCCTTTGGTCGAAGTTGGTGAAGTGATAAGTTCTTCTCTTGGTGGAGAAGGAATTGGATAATGTGGCACTTTAGCTGGATAGAGCATAGGGATAATCATGGCTTCTTCGTGTGATCGAAGAGCAGAAAAAGTATGATCCCCCATTGATGATAAGAAGGATGAGGGTGAGGCAGTCGACATTGGTATGGTTAAAGTGTCCTCTAATATAAGAGGGGTAGATGGAGGATTATCCTCCATTGGTGGAGGCAAAATAGGAGAGGAAGGCTCCTCTACCTATGGTGGAAAAGTAGGTTGACTAACCTCTTCAGAGTGTGGAAGAGGTTGGTTAGGAATGGAAGGTGAAACCGTGTTGACTGTGTGCATATTATGCTCTTGGGGGTCATCGGCCATGGTTTGAATATTGTTTTAGATAGGGGGATGGTTAGGAAAAGGTTGTCTAAAGATGTCCAAGTTTTGGTTAGCCAGCATGTTTGGGTTATCCAAGACAAGATCACCCTTGTCTAGCATGTCTTGGATAATGTTTTTGAATGTTTTGTAGTTGTCTATGTCGTGACCCTTGACGCAGTGATAATTGCAGAAGTCATTTTCCCTGTACCATGCAGGGATAGGTTTTGAGGGGTCAAATTGGGGTGGTCAAATTTGAGGGAGATTGAGGACCCCCTGCTTGACAAGTTTTTCCAACACAGAAGCGTATGACTCTCTTATTGAATTGTATTAACGCTGTATATACCGCTATTAGAATTGTTTTGTGATACTTTGTGATGTGGAAGGTTGAGATTGGTTAGTTGTGGTTGATGAGGATGGTGATCTAAATACCATAGAATTTTTCACTCCCTTGGGTTTGGAGTGGGAAGAAGTAGGTTTGGATGAAGAAGGGTCATTGTATTTTGCATTGTTATTTTGCAATTTGACCTTGTCCTCTTCGACCGCACAGAGTTCAAGCTTTCGGGCCATGGTGAAAGCTTCGTCAAATGTGTGGAATGTTTGAACCCATAAAGTAGATGAGATGTGTTTGGCACATGCTCTAGAAAAGAGCTCTATGAGCTCAGGTTGAGGTAAAGAAAAGGAGAGTTGGTTGATTAGGCCTCTCTAATGGGCAACAAAATTGGCTATGGATTCATCATCAAACTGTCTGATAGAATATAGGTCCATGATGGAGACCTTTTTGGTGATATTGATTGAAAAATGGTTGAGAAATAGTTGGGCGAGTTGAGTGAAAGAAAAGATAGAATGACTAGTAAGGGAGCTATACCAATCGAGGCCAGCTCCAAAAAGTGACATGGGAAATGTACGTAGCAATAACGCATCATCATGGCCTATAAAGTAACAAGCATGTCTAAATGCTCATAAATGTTGTTTTGGGTCTTCCTTACTCTGGAAATGAGTAAACTTAGGGATTTCCCACTGACTTGGATATGGTTAGATTGGGACTGAAGGATGAATGGGTTCATTACAGATTTGCTCATATGAGAGACCATTTCTTGAACCAAAAATGGATGTCTCAAGATTAGACATCTTATCCATCAACATCTTGATTAGATTAGTTGATGGATTTGTAGGTGGGGCACCCCCTAGGTTGTAAGGTACCTGGAAGGTGTTAGGAGGGGCATATGACATAGTTGGTTTTGCTTGTATAGGTGCAACACGTTGGTAACTAGTCATAGGGACTGATGTTGAAGCCAAGGGGGCTTGTGTCCTGAAGTTGGAGGGCATGAGTTGACTAGATACCGCCAAAGGTGGTTAAATGGTGGTATTGGTAAAAGGATGGGTAGTCACTCCCGTGTTTATAGGTGTAAGAGTGTGTGGAGTCGAGACAATCAAGTTCTGAAAATGTGATGAACTTGGTTGAATTGAAGAGTCTCATGTTTGGCCCTTAGCGAGATAGTGTTGGAGAGCCTTGACGTTATGGTCAAGGAATCTCTCAAAATTTTGATCCCCTTCAGGGACAATTGGAGATTAATCAGGGGTTGATTGGATAGGAGAATATTCAGTGTCTGAAGTACACTCCATTAGGGGACTTGATATGAAAGGTGAAGGTGGGAGTGGTTATTGCCTTGCATGGTCAACAAGAGTTTCAGCTTGACTTCGTGTCAAAACCATTCAAGGCAAAAAGGGTCAGGTTCCAGAAACTATGTTTTTTTAGTTTTAGAAACTCAGAAGTGGTGTCTAACAGCAAGAAAGTCAGGTTCTAAGCCTACTATTTTGGAAGAAGTTTTTGACAGTGACCGATGTCGGTAGAAGAACCGATGCTGGTGAAAAGAAGTGGTCGACGTTGGTGGAATAACCGATGTCGGTGATGAAAATTGCCGACGTCGGTTAAAAAACTGATGTCGATGTCTGTGTGTTTCCAAAAACTCAGAAGACTGAAAGTTTTTGGAAGAAAAAAGGTCTGAGTTGTTTTTAGATCTTAGAATGCGACCTCACCAACTCGAAAAACCAGATAGAGATAGAAAAATAGATAAAGACAAGCAGACCCTAAACGTTAATTCCTAAGAATGAGTTTTAGAGTCTTTTTGGCTCATGCCTTAGAAGAGTATTTTTGGGAAGTTGGCTTTTAGAACGGGTCCTAGAAGAGGTAGTCTAAGGTTGGTTTCAGGTTAGTTTCAATGCTCAAGGTCTGTATTAGGTTTCGTACGTGGCCTGGTGCTAAGGAGCAAACTCCCCTCACTTCACGAGCCCAGAGACAAGCTGGGTTGCTTAGCCAGTATATACTTCCCCTAGAGTTTATACTCTACCAAATAATAGAGTGGGCTCTCCCCTTGGTAGTGAAGTCCAAGTAGGATTGCCAGGAAGGGTAAGGTATCTGCTAGGTGATGAAATCCTAGTCGGGCCTTATCTCAGGTATGTTTAGATGTTTGATTTGTGAAAGTGGTCTGGTCGTGTAACATAAGTACACTACGCTTTATTCATAATGCATTTTAAGTTACTAGGTGAGCTAAAAAAATGCATGCAAGCAGAAATGAAATGCAAAAGATTTTTAAGCCCAAATTGAAATGTGTGTTCGGATGCAGACAAGTGGAGAAAAGGTTGAAGAGTATGAATTTCACTATTCTAGATGCAGGAAAGAAAGAAAAAGAAGGATTCTTTTTAACTTTACTGATAGTGTCTTTTGGAAGAGATAGAGGAAAAGGATGCAAGAAGAGACCTAATACACCTATATGAAAAGTTTTTTTTAGAATAAAAAGTATGAACCCAAGGAAAACTCCTAGGGTCCCACCGGGCGTGCCAGAATGTTTCAAACTATTTTTCACTTTTTCACATTCAAAGGAGGTAAGAAACTAAGATAAATGGTTAGGGGTTTGTACATACCCAGATGAAGTTTGTGCACTATTATCTAGACATTGTAGGGACTCCTCTTTGGCTGTGGAGGATGACACCTGTAGAGAGAAAGACTTAAACAAAGAGATTGTTAGATGGATATAAGGTGGACTGCCAAGAAAAGCTTGGTCCTGGAAGTGCAAGGACTTTTTAGAGGGATGAAAGTCCACTAGTTGATAAAAGAATGTCGAATAAAAGAGAAATGGTGAAAGACTAAACAAAAGAAATAGAGATAATGCATACCTATATTCTGCTATCGGTCTGTCATAGTTGCCGACACCAGTTAGTCTACCGACATCAATTGGTTAATGTTGCCAATGTCGGTTAGTCTGCCAACGTCGATAGGGGAAATGGGCCTGGAGGCCAGTGTCGGTCAGGGTAATGGAGCTTTGGATGAGTTTCAGGGTTGTCTGTGGTCAACAGATCAGTTTGGGATGTCTATGGGAGTTTTAGTGGCTTGTGTTGGTTTTGCAGGGCAGAGAGTGTGGCCTGAAAGAGGGACCAAATGGAGGACAGGGATGAGAGGGAGATAAGGGTGAGAGAAGGTTTTTCATTCTCTCTGAGAAGAATAGATTGGGTTATGTCAATAGTGCTTGGAAATGGACAATGGACTGATTGCTAATATATCCTAAGAGTACTGAAATAAAAACCAGTAGAAATACTTAGTTGTGAGTGGAGAGGCAGAAGTGCAGGGGGTCTGTTTCCATTGTGGCTGATGTGGGAGATGTCGTGCAATCTTTGATCCAGCTTGGAAAGACTAGTGTAGAACCTCTGAGCCTGGGGAGTGTTGTTGAGACGTTGATACCTGGAAGGAGTCGAGGAGTGAGAAAGCTTGAAACCTGGAGCAAGAGAATTCACGTTCGTGGGGGGGTTGATTGATTCAGCATCCCAGGGGGAAGAGAATTCACCTTCAAGTTGTTTTAAGTGACCAACATCGGTGACTCTGTCGGCGTCGGCCGACTAGTAACTGATGTCAGCGGCTAAAAGATGGGAAAAAGGGCTAAAATTAGCCTTTTGCCCGTTCTTCCAACTGCCAGTTCTAATTGTCATTGGAAAATGGTCGAAGATGGATTAAATAAGCATGAGAGGGTTGAAATAGGTCATAAATTGGTCATAGGGTGATGGGAGGCATCCAAAGAGAGGTATCTAAGGTGGGGTGAGGTGTCATGGGTGAGGTGTCAAGGGGGGTGTTATTAATTCAAAATAAATAATTATTTTAAATTAATAAGTGTGTGGGTTAGGAATGTGTTAGAAGTGGACCAAGGGGACCAAGGGGGAGTCGACCAAGGAGTAGACACAATTTTGGTGTCTACAATGTTACTCATCCTTAATAAAGACTTAGAGCACCAGATCAGGGAAAAACATGATTTTTGGCCAGTCTTGGAAGGAGGGATGTTATTTGGAAGGTTTGGTAGTATTCCTTCTTCAAATAGATTTTAGAATTCATTAGTAACAACCCATGAGAGAGTGGTCTTAATGTTTTATTGTTTATATGATTTTTTATAGAGATTTTCTTAACTAACACATGGACTAATGCATCTTGTAATCCTACTTTATAGATGGAATGGCTTGTATTTTATAGATCCAAGGATGACCAAGAAGTATGTTATAAGGTAATTAAATATCTAATATGGCATAAAGTATGATGGCACACAGACCCAATAATTATTGGTAGACAAATAGTTACAAAAGATTCCATTTCAACATTGTCATATGCCTTGATCATTATTATTTCTATTTGGATGTCCTTGGCACTATAACCCAATCATTTCACTAATTTGAGTGACATTATGTTCAACCCTAGACCATTATCTATAAGACCAACTTATTTTTTTATTTTTTAATAATGAACTCAATATATAAGAGGTTATTATGGCTAGGACCAAGAGTAGACATATCTCTATGATCAAATGTAACTTATCAAAAATGAGATAAATGCCCTACAAGTGTTTGAAATTATTCAGGGTTAATGTCTTCAAGAAGAGTGGATTATTGGAGGAGGTCATTCAAAATAGTTCTATGGACTTCTGGTGTATGCAAAATATCTAAGATATAAATTTGTGCATTTTACTTACTTGGTCTGAGATACTATACAACTTTTCAATGGAAGTATGAGAGGGTTTAGCCTTGACTGGTATAGTGTTCATGTTTGGTTTAGTGTTAGAAGAGGTTAAAAAGCCCTAGAGGGTGACTCACAAGCATTTAGTTGTGATTGTGCAATTTGAATCAATAAAGAGCCATTATAATTAGAATAATAAGGCAAAGGACCTTAGATTGTGAATTGCAAGCATCTAATTACATTTGCACAATTTTGAGTCAGTAAGGAGACATTATAATTAGAAGAAGGGGGACCATAAATAGTAACCCATAGAATTTGAGGTGCAATATAGTTACTTTAACCTAATGTAGTGTTAATGTTAGAGTATGTATTTTATGTGTATTTCTCATGTTTGTTAGTGTCTTAGCTAGATTTTTCATCTTGTAGTGAGTTTCTCCTATGTGAAGCTTTATCCCACATTGGCTAGTTTAGCTAGTTATATGTATCACCTTGCCTATATAAGAAAATGCCTTCCTTTGTACTAGTATGATTTTATATGCTTCATTTTTGAATAATATATGATCTACCTTAATTTTACATATCATATCTATAATGTCCTTTGTGATGTTTTGTTTTCAACACTTCAGATTCTTGAGTTAGAATGCCTTTACCATTCTTGACATGGTACCAGAGCCCTAAAGAAGTTACAACCATTCACTAGCTTATTATTTCACTTCCCTCCTATCACTACTTCCCTTGTCACAGAGAGGAAGTGTACAAGAGACATGTACAAGAATATCTTGGTGCCCTTTGGTGACTCTTTTTAAACTTTTCAAAGATTTTGAAGCTTTTCATTATTTTGAAGCTCTTGCTTCTAAGACTTTTGATCGTGGAAGATATGCTTCCTTCACCTAAAAGTGGTAGAGACTTTTTAAAGATTTTATTAATTTTTAAAGCTTTTATTACTTCTGAGGTAGTGAAAATGTTGTACACTCTTTCTTTACTTCAGTTCTAAGCTAATATTTTTTCTTTTATTCTAATATATGAAAGCTTTTTTATGTTCAAGAGAATAGAGGCATGGAGGTCTTGGTTGTGTTGATACATTGGCTCTAAGGGTGAAGTATTACAATTTTTAACTTGGCACATTGAGTTGGAGATTAGCATTACAAATTTGCTAATTAATTTGGCATTGAAATCTACTCATTGTTGAAATTTAGAGATTGGTGCTTGCAAAGGAGGATAGGTGTGTTGGAGTTATTTTTTGTTTCTTTTTCATATCTCAGTTCAGATTTAATATTGGTATTAGAGAGAGAGGAGGTTAGCATTGTAAATTTGAGTGGAAGATCTACCTACCTATGTTAGATCTAATTATGGGAGATATGGAGCCAAAATAATAGTATTTTAGCATTTTCATTCCTCTAAAATGGATTTTCCATTTATTTTTTTCTTTTACAAGTTATTTTTTTCTTTAAGAGGAAGTCCAGCTCGCTTGCACATGTATAAGGGTCACCCAGGTGGTTATTTTTATATTTAGTTAGATTTTGTAAGTTTGTGAAAAAATTTAAGTTCCAATGAGTGGTTAGACAAGTATGTTATTTTTTTATTTGGTCTCAAAAACTAGTTTGTAATGTTTTTTAATTATTCTGACTCATTTTTATAAAAAATCATAACACTTGTACCTTTTGAAATGTAACTCAGATTTGAGTTCTCTTTTTTTCAAAAGTGCATGTTATTCGATTCTTTAGCCATTAGTATCATTAAACTATAAAATAAAATATTTTTATAAAGTGCCCAATTTAGAGGGGTCCTATAATACAATTTGTTTTTTTGGGGGGGGCTAGTTATCTCGGTGCTAATTTTATGTACCCTTTGCATTCATTTTTCTCTTGGTGATTAGTTAGCATGGATTCTACTTATGGTGTTGACTCTTGTGAGCCTTTGACTACACATAATTACCATACATGGAGACCTCAAATGGAAAAAATTATAAAGTACAAAGGATTATGGTCCCTAATGAATGAAACAAAACCACAGTCGACATGTGACTTTGAAAAATTCAGCATCAATGTAAGTTTAAATAATGTATGGGCTTGATTGGGGGATATATGAGTGATAGTCTCTTATTTTATTTTGATGGGTGTGATTCTTCATTCAAAATGTGGACTAAGTTAAAGGGTTTATTTGGGAAAGTAGATCATTTGAGAGTAATGTAGCTTGAAGTGGAGCTTACTTCACTAAATCCAGATTACTTTGCATCCATTGTAGACTACCCCATAAAGTTTAAGCAATTTTTGACATAGTTGAAAGGGAGTGGATGAGATAAAAAGGATGAAGAGTGTGTATACTTAATCTTATCTAAGTTGAGTGGCTCAATTCAAATATTTTCTTATACCTTTTTATCTAGTATGGATGCATTAGGTACTACATTCAAAATGTTATATTTAAAGTTATTTTATAAGAGAGTCACTAGGGATGAATCTAAATTATCTCACCTTGAGTCTTTCACCTCTCAAAAAGCATTAGTGGCCTCACATCTTAAGTCTAAGGGTAAGAAGAAAACACTCCTCCTCCACCTAAAAATGCACCTAATCCCACCAACACTTCTACATATAAACCCAAACCATCTTCCAAATCAAAGAATAAATCTAACCTATCTTTCTCTTATTGTGGGGGGGATGGAAATGAAGAGTCTAGGTGTTTCAAAAAAATGCAAGCCTTAGAGGATTTTTTTAGGAAAAAAAAAATTCTATCTCCACTCCTTATCCATCTCATGAACATGGAAAAACACTTTGTTTTCAAGAGATAACATTTATCTATTTTAGATAGTTGGGTTCTAGATTTTAGTGCTTCACACCATATGATTTCTACCAAGGTATCCTTTGTATCTCTTGGTTTGAGTTCTACTTCCAACATTGAGGTTGTATATTCTTCCTTCACTTATGTTAATGGGAAGGGTGACATATAGTTTTATGGTGGCTGCATCAATGATGCATTATATGTTCTAGACATCACCACCAATCTACTTTCAGTGTATCAAATTTTCCATTCTAGTTAGGTAAAGATAGTGACTTTCACACCATAAGGTGATAAAGTTTGAGATTTATTAGAGCTACACACACTCATTAAAAAAGTTTTTGTTGATCATAGTTCTTGAATTTACTATTTTGAGTCTTTTGATGATACTCCTCCTCTCAAGACATGTTTAGTTTCTAATGTAGATTCTAAGAGTCAAATTTGGTATGAGAGATTTTGACACCTCAACTATAGATATTTGAAGGAGTTGAGCACTCAAATTATGGTAGGGTTATTCCTATATTTTTATGTCTTGATGAATTCTACCTTAGTTTTGCATTAGGAAAACAACATTAGGATCCGTTTCTTAAGGTCATGTCCATGAGAGTTTTTTCACCACTTGAGCTTGTGCATAGTGATGTGATGGTCTTTCCTACTCCTTTAAATGGAGATAAGTATGCACTTACCTTTATTGATAATTTATCAAGGCATAATTGGGTTTATTTCCTCAGTTACAAGAGTGATGTCATTACTCACTTTAAATTATTTAAGGCTTTGGTAGAGGAACAGTCATTGAGTTACATCAAAAAGCTTTGTATAGATAATGGGGGGAGACTTCAGTCAAGAGTTCATTGATTTTTTAATAGCCCATGGTATTTTTCACCAGCATCATGTTGCACATACTCCATATAATAATGGATTAGTATAGAGGAAGAACCAAACTCTGAAGGAGATGGCTAACTACATGATGTATTCATGTGATTTACCTCCTCTCTATTGGGCATAGGAAGTTAATTATGTGAACTAGATTTAGAACCACACACCAAATTAATCACCATATGACTATAGAGGAGGCTTGGTTTAGATCTAATCTTGATGTCTCATTATTCTAAGTCTTTGAGATCCTTGCTTGGGTATTTGTACCAAATAAGAAAATGAAAGCATTGGAAAATAAGAGAAATTTTTATATTTTTGTAGGGTATTATAAGGACATGATATTTTATCATCTTTTATATCTTGATACTCATGATGTTTATTTTTAAACTCATATATAATTTTTTGATCATTTCACATCTCATAATTCTTCATCTTCTTCCATGCCTTCTTCTTTCCATGATTCACTTCTCTCAAGGATTCATTATTTGAGAACCTAGTTTAGGAGATTCTTGAGGAGGTTATAGAGGATGAAAATCTTATTCACACTGATGTTACCACTATGCCTAAGTGGGATCATACTATAGTTTTAGAGGTAACGTTATTCATGCAGGATCTTCCACCTAATCATCATCATCATCATCATCATCATTCACATTATATAGGCATTGGACTTTTGTGTTAGGCATTCTCTAGGGATCCATAGTCTTTTTCATAGACTCATAGGATTCTAGAGTGGGATGATGTGATGAAAGATGAGTATTATTCATTGATGAAAAATTACAATTGGGATTTGTTCACTCTTCCTAAGGGAAGAAAGTTGGTTAGGTGAAAATGGATTTACCACACCAAGTATGTATTTGATGGATCCATTGATAAGTATAAGGCACATCTTGTTGCAAAGGGCTTCTTATAATTCAAAGGTATTGACTATTCTAAGACCTTTGTGTCCATTTCTAAGATGGATTCTATTTGCCTTATAATTTATATTACTACATCACAGGGTTGGCCAGCATATAAAATGGATGTTAAGAGTATTTTCTTGCATGGAGACTTGCATGAAGAAATCTATATGGAGCAGCCTACTAGATTTGTTCATAATTCATCTCTTATTTTTGACTTATTAGGCCTATTTATGGTCTCAAATAATCCCCTCATGATTAGTATGATAATATGGATTCATTTCTTCTCTCTACTAGATTTGTTCACTATCACTCTGATCCCATAGTGTATATTTAGCATATTAGGGAGGAATTTTTATTCTGGTCTTGTATGTTGATGATATACTTCTCACAGCTAACTCCTCATCTTAGATTAAAACTACTTAGTAGGCACTTTCAACATAGTTCAACATGACATATCTTAGCCTTCCAAATTTTTTATTTGGTCTATAGATTTCATAGTTAGATATAGGGATCTACTTTAGTTTTTTGGTATGGATGACTGCAATCCAAGTCCTTCTTTTCAGTCTATAGTGACTCTCACTGCCTCTTGTACTACTCCACTTTGTGATCCTACATTATATAGGTAGATGGTTAAGATTCTTATGTATTTGACCCATATGAACCTTGACATTTCATTTTTAGTTGGGATTGTATCTATGTTTTCACATGACCCTCATGATAGTCATTAGCATGATATCAAGAGGATTTTGAGATATCTGTGAGGCACTACTCATTTTGGATTACATTACACCAGGGGTTCTACTCAGTTGATTGGATACAGTGATTCAAATTACGTAGGTTCTCTTGATAATATATGTTCCACTTATGGATAAATCTTTTATCTTGGTTATTCACCTATTTCTTGGTTGTATAAGAAGTAACATGATATTGCACTTTCATCTATAAAGGTTGAGTATAGGGAAACAATTATATCAAGTCAATAGGTTCTTTAGCTTCATTAGTTATTGATAGAGTTTGACTTCATATAGGATTCACCCACTATATTCTTGTGTGACAACTAGAGTGTAATCCATATGTATCTTAACCTAGTTAAGAATCAGTGGACCTAACACATTTAGGTACATATTCACTTCATTCATCATCACATTTAGGATGGTATTCTTAACTTGGAGTACATTCTGAATCAGCAATAAGTTGAAGACATCTTCATGAAGCCTTTTGCATCACCTAGTTTCCTTGAGTTGCATGACATGATTTCAGTTTCAAAATTTGTCCTTGGGAGGTGTTTATGAGGACATCTTCCATCTTCATTTCATGGATACATATTGTACATGAGTACCTTATCAGGTCTAGTTTTGGGACTTATATTATGGATATGCCACTATTTATTTTTTAGGTTTTATTATCCCCTAGCTTCACTTGAGGGTGGTGTGGGGGAGGGGAGGTGGGGGCTTAAATTATGTATTTGATGTGTATTTATCACATTTAATAATGTTTTAGCTAGCTTGTTAGTCTTGTACTGAGTTTGTCCTATGTGAGACTTTATCCCACATTGCTAGTTTAGATAGTTCTATGTTTCACCTTGCCTATATAAGTAAGTGCCTTCCTTTGTACTATCATGATTTTATATGCTTCATTTATAAATAATGTATATGACCTACCTTATTTTCACATATCATATCTATAGTCTCTTTTGTGATGTTTTGTTGCCAACACTTTAGATTCTTGGATTGGAATTCCTATACCATTCCTAATAGTTACTTGAAGAGGAGGGTGTTGATCTTATAATGGGGTGTTTAGTAATTCAAGAAGCATTAGATAGTTTATGAGATTTGATGTTGATAGTGGTAACATGATTTGTAGAAATATGTTCTATGGTATTATTTTAATCATATGGCATGTTGGTGTAGTCTAAGTTATTAGCATGGGTATTATGATCTTGATTATGATCATGTTGATTATGATTCTAGATTTATGCTTATTGACATTGGTTCTACCCTTGATTCTAATTATTTATTGCTAGGTTCTGGTTGTGTTTAGGAAATGGTCTTTGTGAATGCCCATGTCTTGATTAGTATTTTGTGTTACATGTTTTACTTCAATTTCACCATTTTTTATCAAGTCCTCAATAAGATGCCTCAATTGAACACATTGGTAAATTCCATGGAAAATAACATGATGGAAATTACAAAACTCACCTTCCTAATTCAAATTAAGTTTGGGTTAATCTTTAAGGAATGACCATGGTATAATCCATATAATCTAATTAGTTTCTATAAGATTTTAGAACACAGCCTCAATAGGCTCTCCCAATTTACTTAATACTCGATATTTATTAAATGCCCTTTGTGGAGGAGATATTTATAAAGTGGTTAATAGATTAGGTGGATCTAGTTGCACATTTAGAGTTGGTAGATCCTACACCATTTGCACATGTTTAGATTATATCACTCCATTTACCACCATGTTCTTGTTTTTGTTGAACCCTTTAGGCTTCTCTATAATAACTTATTGAACTAGTGATTGGGTCTAATTAGATGTTTGACCCTATGAATAAATATTAACAAGGCCTTTATGTATGAGTGACTTTTTAATCTACACACCTTTATCTATAATTTTCTTGAATGTATTTTCATAAGCAAGTCATAGATTATGAGCCACCTCAAGGTGTAATTTTTGTGCAAAAATATCATCTAGCTATTTATCTAGCAAATTATGTTGAAAGCATCTAGCTAATGCTCTCCATCACTGTAGATATGCTATGAAGCTTTCTCCATCCCTTTATTTTTATTATCATAATTTAACCATAGTAAACTCATGTTCAATGTTTTAAGAGAAATGTTGAATTTTTTTCAAATAAATCATTTCAATCTGCTACGGATCCCTTAGGTAATTTGAGGAGATAGTCTAAAACTTGCCTTAAAAAATTGTGAAGAAACAAGTAAAGTAGATAAACACTGTTATAGGCTACCTCTTAGCATAGTACAAAAAAGGCTTGGATATGTTCTCGAGGGTCACCCTTCCCTTTGTATTTATCAAATTTGGGTGCCTCAAAATGAGGTGGAAAGGGGACTTGGAGAATACTTAAATCAAATGTATATGGACATATCTCATCAAAATTATATCTCTTGACTTGGTTTCCCATCTCCAGTCTTGACACTATTTCCTTCATCGAATTCCACTCTTGCATGTTTGGTGTGTTGAAAATATTGTCATTGATGTCAAAGGTATAGCATTATTGGTGATAAAGGCCCCATTACATTTAATGATGTTTTTAATAGTCATAGCTTAGCTAATGTGTGTTAATATTTATTTAATATTAATGAATATATTTTTGGTTGCATAAATTCAAAATAAGGGCCCATGGAGAAGTCAAAGAGTCATGGGGTACAAGACAAAAGAGGAATGGGATGCATTTTCTCATGAAGAGTCATCTTGAGGAATTCCAAGAGTCACCATATGAAGACAAAAGAGGTATGGCACATTTTTCCATGAAGGGACACTTTGAAGAATACAAAAAGTCACCAAGATAAAGACAAAAGAGGAAAGGATGCTTTTGCTTATGAAGGGTCACCATATGACTTTTCAAATACAAGGATATGAAGGGTCATGAAATTTTGGTTCCATTTTCCATAAGGATTGAAGGGTCACAAAGGGTGAATACCAAAGGTCGTTTGGAAAGCTATAAATAAAGGCTTGAGAAGCCATTTGAAATATGCAAGAGAGTGCATAATTTGTATTTGTTTTTAAAGAGAAAAAAGTAGGAGATATTGTATATTTCTATCATTTATTGAGTAAGAAACATTGAGAGATAGTTATGTTTTATACACAAGAGGGGTTGGTGCTCCTATGGGTTGGTGCTCATGAATATTTGTAAGGGGTTGGTGCTCTTATGGGTTGGTGCTCACAAATAGTTTCTATGTTGGTGCTTAGCAAAGGGGTTGGTGCTCTTACAAGTTGGTGCTCATTCATATACTTGAGATTGTTCTTTGTGGTTTTTCTCACTTTGGGTTTCCACGTAAAAATTTGGTCTCTCTCTCTCTCTCTCTCTCTCTCTCTCTCTCTCTCTCTCTCTCTCTCTCTCTCTCTCTCCTCTCTCTCTCTCTCTCTCTCTCTCTCTCTCTCTTATGTGGTACAAATTATTATTTCAATTTTATTGCATATTTTGTATGTATGATTGAGTGGTTAAAGAAAAATAAATTATATTAAGTAAAAGATATATAATATATTGATTCACCATCCCTCTTATTATATTTCATGCTTAACAATTGGTATCAAAGCAGGTTCTTTTTGAAAAGTTTTAAAACTTGAAGGAAGATCAGGAAAGCATGATGGCTGGATCACATGAAGGATTTTATACAAATAAGGCACCTTTGTTTAATGGAATGAATTATGTTTTTTGGAGAATAAGGATGAATATTTATTTGATGGCCCTTGGATTTTACATATGGCAAGTAGTGGTGGAGGAATATGAAGAACCACAGACACTACTTCGGTAGAAAAGAAGGCAAGTGAAAATAATGCTAAAGATTTAAATTCTATTTTATGTGGTTTATGTGAACCAAAATTTGTTAAATTTATGCCATACAAATATACTCATGAAACTTAGGTAAAACTTGAGAATATTTACAAAGGTGATGGAAAGGTTCAACAAGCTAAGCTTCAAACTTTTAGAAGACAGTTTGAGAGTTTGAAGATGGAAGAAGAAGAAAACATAGCAAGTTATCTCTTGTGGGTTGATCAAATAGTCAATCAGATTCAAGGTCTTGGAGAAAATTTATAAGAATCGACTATAGTTCAAAAGGTTTTGAGATATCTACCATTGATATATGATGCAAAAAGTTTTGGCAATTGAAGAGATGAAGAACTTAGCCAAGTTAAAGATGGATGAGCTTCATGGTATTCTTATGACATATGAGATGCAAACTGAACAAGATAAACCTTCAAAGAGAGAAGCATCTTTCAAGACATCAAAGAAAGAGAAGGCTAAAATTCAAGAATCAAGTGATAATTGTAGTGATGATGAAGATGATAATGGATCTCTATTCATTCGCAAGCCAAAAAAGGGCACAGGTAAATATCAAGAAAAATTACCTTTTAAATGTTTTAATTATGGAAAGATTGGACATTTTGTAGTTAAATTCCAAAATAAGGGTAATGATGATAATGAAGAAGGAAAGTCTACATAAAATAAGAATTTCAAAGGCAAATTCAATAAGTAATTCAAGAAGAATAGTTTGTATTCTAAAGATCCTAGCTCAGCCGAAGATAGTGGAGTCAGTGACTCAGAAGAAGAAGAGATTATATTCATGGCCAAACATGAAGATGCCTTCACAAGAAAAAGTATAGATGATCAAGAAGAAGAATAGGATGAAGCTAAAGTGAATTTAGAAGGAGAACTCATTTGTGCCTTATAAGAGTTAAAATCTCTTGAAAAGAAGAATCGAAGATTAAAGCTCTAGATCGAGAAAAATGAAAAGGATTCAAAGGAAATAATTGAAGATATATAAGTACACTTTGAAGAAGCCAAGAAGATTGAAGAATATCTAATGGCACAATTGAAAATAGTAAGTAAAGAATGTGAAAAGTATGTTATTAAAATTGCTTTTTTAAAAGTAGATCTTGAGAAAAAAATAAAGCAATCAATGATAGAGCAGCCAATGATTCAAAATTTGAGAATAGAACTAATATGTTGAATAAGATATTAGAAAATCAAAGATCAATATTAGATAAGATAGCTATTGGATTTGAAAAAGAGAAAGAGGAGGTCACTACTTTCATAGACAAGAAAAAAGGAAAGAGCTATGATGTAGCTCTTACAAAAGAAGAAATAAAAAGGGAAGAAGTCAAGAATATAGAGGATATCTCAAACAAAGAAGGCTGGAGGGAAAAAAATATAAAAGGAAATCAGGTCAGAGATACAAAAATAGGTCCTATTTTTATTGTAATGGATATGGTCATAAAAAATTAGAATGTCAAAAATGAGCTAACAGTTTCAGAAATAAGGAGAAGAAAAGTCATGCAGAGTCAAGCAAAAGCCACAACTTTTTTGCTCCTCTATCAGGCTTTAATGAAGAGTCCATAATATGTTACAAGTGCAACAACTTCAGATAGAACCTGATACTATATAAGTGTGTTTGAGTCAATTAAGAAGGACCAAAGTTTCAAGGTTCCATTCATCAAGAAGAAAGTTTAGATAGGTTCATGGAAAAAAAAAACATAAAAAATCTATGTTGGTGTAGAATGCTTTGCATGTAATAAATGAAGAAAATCCATGGTTCATTGACAAAAGATGTTCAAGGCACATGATAGGAGACAAGAGCAAGTTCATCACCTTGAATAAGATCAAAGGTGGCACAGTGAAATTTGGAGATAATACTACTACAAGAATTACTGAAAAAGGTAAACTAAGTTTGGATAATGGTATAACTAAAACTAAAAATGTTTTGTATGTAGAAGGTCTTAAGCATAATCTTTTGAGTGTAAGTCAAATGTGTGATCAGGGGCACACACTAAAGTTTTATATATAAGGTTGTGAAATTAGAACAAAAGATTCAGATATGTTGGTTACAAATGCTCAGAGAATAGGCAATAATCTATATATGCTATCAAACATCAAAGGTAAAAAATGTTATTTAAGCCAAATTGAATAAAGTTGGCTATGGCATAGGAGAATGGGGCACATAAATTTTGACAATCTTGTCAACATCAGCAAGAAGCAAGCAGTCAAAAATCTTCTAAAGATTACAAAGCCATCTGACATGCTTTATGAACCTTGTCATCATGGGAAACAAGCTAGAAGGTAGTTCAAAATAAAAGAATACTCGACTACTCAGATGCTAGAGCTTGTTCACACTAATTTGTGTGGACCTATGAGAACTCAAAGTACTTAAGGTGAGAAATATTTCATGTTGCTTATTGATGATTTTTCACATATGACTTGGATAATGTTTTTAAAGAAAAAATTAGAAACTTTTAGACATTTCAAAGCATTCAAAGCATTAGTTGAGAATGAAACCAGTTTGAATATTGAGTGTCTAAGATCAGATCAAGGAGGAGAATTCATGTTAGATCAATTTATTGAGTTTTGTGAAGACCATAGAATAAAGAGACATTATTCAGCACCTAAAACTCCATCATAAAATGGAGTAGTTGAACAGAAGAATAGAATAGTTTAGGAGATGGTGAGGGACAATGCTAAATGAATCCAAGATAGTAGATAAATATTGGAGAGTGTAAATTGCTATAGTAGTGCATATTTAGAATAGAGCATTATTGAGAGTCAATAGTGACAAGACTCCTTATGATCTATGGAAATATAAACTAATAATGGTTGATTATTTTAGAGTTTTTGGTAGTAGATGCTTCATAAAGATAACCAATTAAAAACTTGGTAAGTTTGAATCCAAAGCAAATGAAGGTATATTTCTTGGTTATTCTTACAAAAGTAAAGCTTATAAATGTTATAACAAAAGAACCAAGAAAATTTTTGAAAGTGTAAGTGTCAGGATAGAAGAAGATGGAACACAAAGAATCAGTGATCCAATAGACATTCTTGAAATCATTAAAGATGAAGGTTTTGAAGAATCAGATGAAGATGAGAAGGAGAAAAAGGGCACCAAAAATCCATCCAAATATGTTCAGAGAAATCATAATGAAAGTGATATCATCAGGGACATAAATGAAGAAATTTGCACCAGAAGAATGATGATAAGTGAATATAAGAAAGTTAATTTCTCTTTGTTATCCAAAATTCAATCTAAAAGTTTTTCAAAATCTAGACATGATAAGCATTGGGTTAAGGCTATGGATGAAGAATTAAATCAGATAGAAAATAATGATACTTGGGAATTAGTTCCTAGACCAAAATATCATAATGTGATAGGAACAAAATGGTTTTATAGAAATAAGTTGAATGAAAAATGGAGAAGTGACCAGAAATAAAGCAAGATTAGTATGTAAAGGATATGTTCAGATTGAGGGAATAGATTTTGAAGAAAATTTTGCACCAGTGGCAAGGTTAGAGGATATTAGAATGTTTCTTGCATATGCAGTGTTTAAAATTTTCAAAGTGTTTTAGATGGATGTCAAATCTACCTTCTTGAATGGGAATCTAGAAGAAGTCTACACTAAGCAGTCTGAGGGATTTATTATCTCAAATATTAGAAGCCATGTATGTAGATTAAAGAAAGCATTATATGGATTGAAATAAGCTTCCAGAGCTTGGTATGCAAGACTTGATAAGTACCTACAGGATCAAGGTTTCAAGAGAGGATTTGTTGATAGTAATCTCTACATCAAAATAGAAGGTGAGCATCAATTCATTGTTGTGGTATATGTTGATGATATCATTTTAGGAGGAAATATTGAAAAGATGACAAAAGAACTTTCTGATAATATGCAAAAAGAATTTGAGATGTCTATGCTTGGAGAATTGTCATTTTTCTTAGGATTACAAATATTTCAGTCAGATAAAGTAATTTTCATAGCTCAAAGTAAATATGCCAAGGAAATGTTGAAGAAATTTGGTTTTTAGAATTGTGTACTAGTTGGTACAACCAATGTGTACAAAAAATAAGGTGAGAAAACATGAAGATTCACCTGTTATAGATCAATATTTGTATAGATCTATAATTGGCAGTCTTTTGTATTTGACAGCATCAAAGCTAGACATTATGTATATAGTAGGTATGGTTTTAAGATATTTAGTTGGTGAAGATAATATTTAGATATATCAAGGGGACATTTGATTATAGATTATGGTATCCCATAGGTAAAAATTTCACTTTGATTGCTTATACAAATTCAGATTAGGTAGGGTGCTTGGATGACAGAAAGAGTACAAGTGGAGGAGCTTTCTTCCTTGGTGATAGCTTAGTATCATGGCTAAGTAAGAAGCAAAATTTAGTATCACTTTCTATAGTTTAAGTAGAATATATTGCAATAGTATTGTGTTTATACTCAAGTGATTTGGATGAAGCAAACTTTGGAAGATATCAAGGTAAAGTATGATGAACCTATTTCTATTTTTGTGTAGATACCCACCCACATGTGCTATAAATATTTTGAAGAATCTAATGATGTATTCAAGAGAAAAACATATTCCCATTAGATATCACTTCTTGAGAGAGCAAGGTTGTAGATCAATAGGGTTAAGATGGAGTATATCAGTACTACAGAATAGATTGTAGATATTTTCATAAAGGCACTACCAAAAGACACATTTGAGTATCTACAAGAGAAGTTGGGAGTAATTTCTTTTACTTCCTACCATTAAGGTTCAACATCAGTTGAGGGGGGAGCTTAGTTTTAGATCTAGGTAGGCCATTTGCCATTGATGGTCAAATGGGGAGAATAATAGGTATAGGGAATAGGTACAAGTTGTTATATTAAGGGGGAGTCACTGTATATTTTTTAGATGATAGTATGTGCAGGTTTTAGGATGTGGTAGTTTCAATTTGAGGTTGCCATCAATGACAAAGGGGGAGATTGTTGGAAATATTGTCATTGATGTCAAAGGTCTAGCATTATTGGTGGTAAAGTCCCCATTACATTTAATGATGTTTTTAATAGCCATATCTTGGCTAATCTGTATTAATATTTAATTAATATTAATGAATATATTTTTGGTTGTATAAAGTCAAAATAAGGGCCCATGGAGAAGTCAAAGAGTCATGGGGTAAAATACAAAAGAGGAATGGGATGCATTTTCTCATGAAGAGTCATCTTGAGGAATTCCAAGAGTCACCATATGAAGACAAAAGAGGTATGGTGCATTTTTCCATGAAGGGACACTTTGAAGAATACAAAAAGTCACCAAGATAAATACAAAAGAGGAAAGGATACTTTTTGTTATGAAGGGTCACCATATGACTTTTCAAATGCAAGGATATAAAGGGTTATGCAAGTTTGGCACCATTTTCCATGAGGATTGAAGGGTCACAAAGGGTGAATGCCAAAGGTCATTTGTAAAGCTATAAATAAAGGCTTGAGAAGCCATTTGAAATATTCAAGAGAGTGCATGGTTTGTATTTGTTTTCAAAGAGAGAAAAGCATGAGATATTGTAGAGTTCTATCATTTGTTGAGTAAGCAACATTGAGAGATAGTTGTTTTTTATACATAAGAGGGGTTCTTGCTCATGTGGGTTGGTGCTCATGAATCTTTGTAAGGGGTTGGTGCTCATATGGGTTGGTACTCACAAATAGTTGTTGTGTTGGTGCTCAGTAAAGGGGTTGGTGCTCCTGCAAGTTAGTGCTTGAAAAATTTGTATTTTGAGTTGGTGCTCATTCATATACTTGAGATTTTTCTCTATGGTTTTTCTCACTTTGGGTTTCCACATAAAAATCTGCTCTCTCTCTCTCTCTCTCTCTCTCTCTCTCTCTCTCTCTCTCTCTCTCTCTCTCTCTCTCTCTCTCTCTCTCTCTCTCTCTCTCTCTCTCTCTCTCTCTCTCTCTCTCTCTCTCTCTCTCTCTCTCTCTCTCTCTCTCTCTCTCTCTTAATTTAGTTGTATTGCATATCTTGTATGTATGATTGAGTGGTTAAAGAAAAAGAAATTAGATTAAGTAAAAGATATATAATATACTGATTCACCCCCCTCTCAGTATATTTCATGCTTAACATGGTGTAGATGTAAGTGGAATATAATTTTGTTAGGGTGGTATGTGCCCATGTTGAATAGTTTTTTTAAGGATATAAACCCTATGATATACAATTTTTTATTGGTTTACTCATTGATTCGATTAGGTTAGCCATTGATTCTTAGGTGGGTGATAAACATTTTTTGAAATCTACTACTATGAATTATAAGTATATTGTTAATTTTGAGGAGTCCATAGTTTGTTCATCAAAGGATGCAATGGTGGGGAAGAACTTGCCAAAGTGTTTTGAATAATACCCCAAATGTGGATTGAGTTTTTTGTCCTTTGGTTCTATGAAGGGACAAGATCCTCTTGGTGATTGAAGAATATATGCTTTGTATCTAGTGAAACATGTTATGAAGGATCCTTAGGTTTTTTATACTTAGATGAAATGATAGGATCTATCATAGATGTAGGCTCAAATAAGGTATGATATGTTTGATCTATCACATTCTCTTTGTCATTAGAAGCATTATTATGGATCAAATTTACGTTCAAAGAGTTTTTTAAGTCCATGATAAGTTGTTTTGCATATCATTGATTGATTTTCTTGATCTTGGTAGCAAGATCATGATTGTTGGGAGTAGACTCTATGAGTGTTTATTTTACCTTGCTAGAAGAAATAATATTGGATTTTATAATGCGATCAAGAGATTTCTCGTACTATTGCTCTTCTACCCTAATAGATCACTTGTTAAGATTCAAAAATGTGTTTTGTAAATGTTTATAAAGGGTGATTGGGTTTATTAAAAGAAATGACAAGGTAAGATGAGATTATAATAAAAGAATTGACATAGTAACACACAATTAGAATAAATTTTTTATGAACATACTCAACTTTGGTGGGTTAAAATCATCAAATTAGAATAGGGTAAGATAATTTTGGAACCTTAAGTGCAGGTTAACACAACAAATTTAGGTCAAAGGTACATTAATACCATTATATATATATATATATATATATATATATATATATATATATGATAAGTTATTATTATAAAATTAGAATAAAGTCTTTCTGATCAAGAAGATAAAAATGTGAACTAAGAAGTTCAAAACTTGAATTAACATAAGAACTCCTAAGTATAAAGCTAGAAATAAATGAGAAGCACAACAACACCACATGGAAACAAGATGTATAATGGTCCATAAAATTAGAGCGTGAGTGAATGAAAGCTAATCTAAGTCCAAAATGAGAATAAATTGATGATGAGCCTAGGTAATGACCTTCAATCCAAATAAGAAATCATACCCAAGTTACTCAAACCAAGTACAAAAGGTAAACCGATATCACCTTGGATTAGAAATTAAAAAGGTGAAATTTAAAATTTAGATAAAAAATGAAGGAATTTGAGATTTTACAATGTGGGAAAATGGTCTAGACTCAAATGGATTGCATAACAACACTATTGAAAAATATAAACATAATGTTTGAAATGAAGATTTTGAATAAGGTAAAAAGTGATTTCAATTTGGTCAATGTAATGCCTCTTTGTTCAAAAATAATGGTGTATGATAAAGTGTTTGGTTTCCTTATGTATTTTGGATTACAAATAATTTTAGACTCAAAAAGACCAAGAAAGCAAAGGATAAAATGATAAACACACCTAAATGTAGCATCTTAACTCCTAAAACTAATAAGGTTACATGACACTGTTGAATTTCATTTATATACATGCTCTTGAAAGGATTTTTAATTGTTAATAAAAAAAATAAAATTGCATGAAAATTAGTGTTTTTGGGTCCCCTCTTCTCTTAAGAGTTTTTATGGCAACCTATAACTTTAGGCTACTTGTCCTGCATTAATAATATGTCTGTAGCAAGTGGAGTTTATCTAAAATTAAATTTTCACATTTCTAAATTATCCCAAGCATGGATAACAATATATATACTCATGTCAATTAGATCCTCATCAAATGGCTTGTTATGAAAATGTCTTGTCCTTTTCAAAACCACTATATTTGTCAATTTCTTAGTGTAGTGTGATGTCCAAGTTACCCCTATGGTATGAGGATGATAAACACTAAAGGATTTTGTTTTAACCACTCAAAATAAGCATCACAATAGGTCACCCAAAATTTATATACCCCACCATCAATTGGGGTTGAAAAAATGTTGAGAGATGAATTATTAGGTCAATTATTCCCTAGAGAACCCATGAGGAGGTGATGAACTCTCACAAGACAAAGTGCATAAAAACAAAGATAAATGAAAAGATTTTATGGTCATTTTAGGATCACCCAAACCATATGGATTTGAGGAAGTCCCTATTTAATTTATTTTAACACCTTTGGAAAAGGCAGAAAATGCAAATAATGAGCATTTTTTGGTCACCTAAGTTCCCTAAAGGGGATAGGGGGAGAGCATACATGCATCACTCATTTTACTAGCAAACAAATAATTTCAATAAATAAGCATGCAAATAAAACTCTTAAGAGTGTTTATCTAATGTGAGAGTTATTTTTAGGACACTAAAAAAAATTATTAATAGATTTTTCCTTTGTTTTAGTTTATGAAATGGAGACTAAGTGTCTTAAATCCTACAAACAAAGTGTTAGAAATCTGAAAGCAGGGTGCGAATTGTTAGCAAAAAATTCTAACTTGTTGTTTCAAGTCTCTATTTTCTTATGCAGGTTGATCTCACCATTTTATAGAATGATCTCTCTATTCCATAATGTATTCTTGTTTTTCTACAAGTCAATATTGCTAAAAGATAGAACAAAGAAAACACTAGTTTATGATCTCACTGACCAACAAGGTGATATCACTAATTAGTAGGGTGATCTTGCCAAAGTATAGGGTGTTCCCATTGAAATGATAAAAATTAATTAAAATAAAGTGACAATCACCTATCACTTTATATTCTAGAGTGATCTCCCCATTTAACAGGTCGATCTCACCAATATGTAGAGCACACTCATTGATCCACAATGCATTCCTACCATTCTACAAAATAATCTGACTAAAAGATAAAACAAAGAAAACATTGGTTTGTGATCCACTAACTAACAAGGTGATATCATTGATTATTAGGGTGATCCCATTTAAGTATAGGGCATTCCCACCAAAATGATAAAAATTGATTAAAATAAATTATAGTCACCTGTCAATTTTTGGTCCAAATCAACCTTGCCATTTCATAGGTTGATCTTGCCAATATGCACAGTGAACTTGCTGATCTATAGTGCATTCCCATCATTATACAAAGTGATATCACTAATTCATAGTTTAATATATTTATCCTATAAAATATTTAGGTAGAAAATAATGAATAAAATGGATCTCTTCATTCACAAACATGTTCCCATCTTTCTAAAGAGCAATCTTGATAATGTTCAGGTTGATCCTACTAACTTCCAAAATAATCCCACCATTCCACAAGTCAATCCCATTGTTTATCTTAGAAGTAAAAAAAAACATAAAATGAGATTTAAAAAAAAAGTTTAAAATAGCCTCCAAAGAGGGTCTGAATGAAAAATTAGAAGGTATAAAGACTTATGTGAGGTGTGAGTCCCAGCAGACATGCCAAAATGTAGAGTATGATTACAAGTTGTGTTATTCCATGAGTTAGTCAATAAAATATATAAAAATAATCATATAGACACTAAAACATCAATCCCACTCACTCATGGGGTATTTCTAATGAATTTTAAGATTTATTTAAATAAGGAATACTATCAAAACCTCCAAATAATGTCCCTCCTTCAAAGAATGGATAGGAAACATGATTTTACCATATTTGGTACTCCAAGTCTATGTCAATGATGAGTAGCATGCTCATCCATCACTTACTAGTGCACCAATGGTTTAGGCTCATGAGTTTTATCAATTTATGTAAATTGGTGAAGATTTCTCTAGTAATTTCTGCATAGTAAGTTTGTATATCTAAAGCTTAAAAATGGTGGTCTTGGCTTATTTATAGATTTTTTAAAAAAATTAGAATCAACCATGATCATACATATTGATATCAAGATGTGTGTCCATGAATTGATTTAATTTCTAAGGGACAAGCCATAAATATTACCATTAATATTTATAAGAATGGGGCATTGATGAGGTATGAGAGAGCTTAATCCTAATGTCTATTCCATTAATGGTCTATGGATGCTACCCCATTGATGATGTCATGGGATGTTGTAGATTTGAGGAATGGATTTCCAATTAATATATTTTCAATAACTTCTATGGATTTTTTCACTTAGGCTCTTGATTTGGTTTAATTTTCTTAATGGTTTTGATTAATTTTATTCAATGATTTGTAAATCTATTCTACACTTAATCAACTTGATCAGAATGTCATTTTACTAAGTCATAATTTGACTAGAGTATAATAAAAATATGGTGTTATTTGTGTACAAAACAATACCCCAATTAAGGCATTATGGACATGAAATAACACATGCAAGTGATGTGTGCTACTGAATTAGAAGAATTCAGTGGTCTAGAGTGTCATTTTACATGGTCACAATTTGCCTCGAAGTGATTTAAGAAAAGATAATAATCACATAAAATTCATTTCCCCATTTAGGGATACATTATCCTAAATTGGCACTTGTAAATGACAATTTCAAAACATTTAACATATTCTAGTGATTTTGGCCTAGATTATGCATTATCATAGAATTTTGATTAGATTGACAATTGTAGCATCATAGTGATAGGAATTGGATGTCTATAGGTAGTGTGTCTTCCTTGGTAACTTATAAGGTCATATAAGATTATCTAGTTAGTAGTAGATTCAAGTCATTTTATCTTGTCATCAAATGGTCATTTATTTGATCCTTCATAAGGTGTTTAGAAAAGTTTAAGGTTATTTTGACAAGATTAAGGTTATTGCTCATTTTATCTTGTGTTTATCCAAGCTAATCCATGTTAAGTCCAAGTTAGTTTATAGGTTATAAAGGTTTAGAGGGTATTTTTAGGTTATGTGGTTCACGTCAAGTTCATATTTATACTTCTTTGGTCTATACAACTTGAAAAATGATACTTATTTCACCTTCTTAATGTTATAATCCATTTCAAGTGTTTTCTTGCTCATTTTATAATGTGAAAGGAATAAATTTTGTAATAAATGATAGGTAAATAGTTTTAATATGTTATTGGAACATTTATTCACCTTTGTATAGGCAATAAGAGACTCTATAAACACTTGTTCTTCAGTTCTAATAGAGTTTTAGGTAAAATATTGCTATTTTCATTTTTAAAAAGGGGTATATTGAGGAATTATTACAGGTTTTCCAAGATAAAAGGGTTTAAATTCACCTATATGTATTATTACATCCTCCTTAGGAGATATTCATTCTTAAGAGTGTGTAAAAAGTCCAAAAATGGTAGAAGTTTCTTCCATTTCTCTATTGAGCTTCTTGCAAGCAAAAGAAGGAAGTTTTTAAACACTTGGTTCATGAAGGAGAAAATAAGTTGGATAAAATAATATTAGGGAAATATATGGGACCCTATTCCATGAATTATTTATAGGTTATACTGTCTTAACTTTATGAACCATCGTTAACAAGAAAAGTGCTCTAAAACCCTCTTAAAACCCCACTAGCTCATTTTCAAGAAATTTTATGGATTTTTGGAGATTGTAAATCAAAATGGAGTATTTTTAAAAATATTTAAGGTTCCAATTAATCTTAATAAATCATCCCAACATTCATTTGGTACATGTGAACACTGTAGTAGCAAGAAACATGCCCTTTTTATTGATTTATGAAGGTAGCAGATAGGGTTTTGGTGTTTTTGAATGTTTTTTTTCTCCAAGTGCCTTATAAACAACCTCCACCAAAATATAATTAATAATTTTAGTCTATTCATGTGATATAATTCAATCATAAATGGTATATGGCATGCTATGATAAACTTTGGTCTTAATGTCATCAACAAGGCTGTAAGAGAGAGTGAATAAAGAAATACATGACTTGTGAATGAAATGAGGGTTTCAATGAACTTGGAAAGTTACATGTTAGAATTAATATATAAATAAATCTATCACTATTATCACTTTGATATGATGATACTCAAGTTCTGCAGTGTTTTCAAACTTGAGATAGACACCTCCAAGAATGTGAAAATGTGTAGGTTTTGCATTGAACATAGGGTTTTAAAGAGAATAAAAAGCATGAATGTTTTAAAGAGAATGAATAATATCTTGAAAATTTTTGGATTATATCCCATTTTTAAATAGTTCCATAAGGTTCCAATAATGTCTTAAAATTATATGAATGTAGACCTCCAGGTCTGAAGACCTATAGGTTTACATCCTCAAGCAAGAAAGGTAAACCTTGCATATCATATGAAGTTTGAGGAAAAAATGAAATGTTAAAATCATAAGAATATGTTGATAAAAAAATTTCATGGTATAATAATTAAAATAATTTAATTAAAACCCTTTCTTGAGCCCTAACAAAATTCAACTCTAAATGCCCATACATAAGCATGCCTGTACAAGTTTGAAGAAAATTACAATTTTGAGTTGGAGGCTGAAGATAAAGTGATAGGACATGTTAAACATGGATAATGTTTTTAAAAGTTTATAAATTTACCAAATTTTCTAAATTAAAGATAAATATATGAAAAAAGGTAAATATTTTGGATGATTGGAAGACTGTGTATGCTTAAAACACAGTCCTCCAAGAATGGCCTGAGTATGAGTTTTACAATACAGGTAATGAGTTATTTTCCATGAATAAATATTCTTATAAAAAAATTATAAACATATAATATCATCAATACCATTCCAATTCATAAATATCATATGATCTAGTTCAATAATGCTGTTGAAATAGGTCTTAAATTTAATTTTGCACTCATAGGCATGCTAAGAAGATTCAAGTTCATTTCCAAAATTCATGAAAATATGTAATCTTGGAATTGATATTAGAGGTTTGGATGGGAAATTAGGGTGTATATAATCCATGATATATATTATAGGTTGTTAATTATTTCTTAAATTTGACAAAAAGACTCAAGAACACCTACAACCTTCTCACAATCCTAAAAAATCATACAAAACCCTAAAACTTAGTCTTTTGGAGAAGTATGAATATATTCAAAGAATAAATTATGGTTGGATGGGTTGAAATAAGTTCAATAATACCTCAAATAGTTTTTATATCACCTTTAAATTCCCTAAAACTTCTTCTAGGCATTTTTCTTCACTCTTGGCCTACTCAAGCTTGTGTGTAGGCCAACTAGGGCTAGAAATCTTGTTTTTGGCCTAACTTGATATACACCCTTTGGAAATGCATGATAATTTAAAAAATTAACTGATTTAATTCTCATAAAAATATTTTGGTTTTTTTATAGTGGCAATGTACATATTTATATGGTCTATAGGTTTATGTGTTGGTTTTAGTCCTAATTAGGCCTAATTGGGAAAGATGGGGGTTAAGAAAGTGGGTCTGCCTTGGGAGTTAGATCATGAAATTTTGGGTAAATATGTAAAGATATAAAGGGTACTTAAATTTATTTTTATTTTCTCTATAATTTTTGAATATATCCCAAAAAAAAAATATTTCTATCAAAATAAGATTACAAGGAATATGCCTTCCTAGAGAGAAAATATGAGAATGATAAATGAAATTTCAGAATGAAGGTGGAAAAATTATTGGATAGGGGAATAAAATAGATTTTAATGAAATTAAATTATTTAAAATAAAATAATATTACTTTTAAATCCATAATCACTCGTAATGGGTAGTTTCAAAGAAGATGGATGAGTCACCAAGGCAATGAAGTAACTCTTATGCCACCTTAAGAGGGGCTATCATCAAATAAAGTGCACACATGTTGAAGAGTGATTTCAGGACTATTTATTGACATGAATTTTTTTTTTTAACTTTCTCCCTCATGAAGTAAAATTTTTCATGGGTGTTGAGAAGTGTTTTCATTAATGTCATGGTCAAGGATTGATGTCATTGATGTCAAGGTGCATCTAGTAAAGATGTATGGTTAAGTGGTATGTGACAAGGAATCCATGTGAAAAGAGAGAATTTTAACGTAACCTATAGTATCTATATTGAGATATAATTTTAATGCAACCTAATTATTATTTTGATGTTTATGTCAAGGTTAAGTACAAGATAAGCATGTTTGAGTACCAGTCCTTGAGTACAAGGTTCTTAAGAATCTTAATCATAACAAGCACAGTCATATTATGAATATGTACATGATGATCATGGAGAGGTATGTATAGAGGTATTATATTGTCTAAGTATCATTAAAAAAAATTTATAAATGTGTAGAAACATCAAGGAGTGTTTCAAGGTCAGTTATTAAGCTTTAAGTACTTGAGAAGCCTAGTCATGATGTTAGTCATAGCATGAAGAGATCCTATGAGAAGGTGTAAGCTTGGTGGCCTAGTGATATTAATTAAAAAATACATAAAATTATATATGAGTATGTTTTAGTATGATTATGAGGCTTTGGAACACTCATGTGAGTCTCAAAGTAAGCATACAGGGGTAAGACATATAAACCTAGTATGCAACTAGACCATCTCTAAACCATGCTTGGCCTAATGAGGCAACATGAACTATTTAAAATACATATTAAGATTTTTTGACATTGTATAAGTATGTGAGATGTTTTATGATCATGTATATTATGTTGATATCATATGGAAAGATACTTAAAGGTCAATTTTAAGGCCTACTGTGATTTGTAGGTCAAAGACTAGAGAGCAAAGAGAGAACACATGGCCCAATAAGGTATGAGGTTGTATTTCCAAGTAAAATATGTATATATGAATTTTTAATATTTATTTAATGTTTTTTCAAGTTTTTTGACCAAATTTCAAGTCAAAATTTGAAGGTTAAGGCAAGAAAAAGTGCTT